>RJWJ010047820.1:0-10838 GCA_004363605.1 Indri indri | reverse complement strand
GTAGGGTACAGAACAAGAATTGCAAACTATCGCTTTTTTTTCCCTCATCAGAGGATTGTCAACATTTGCTTTTCTGAGGCAAATTCATTTTGGTTTTCCTTAAAGAAAGTAAAAATGAATGGTTATCTGCAATTCTTTTCATATTAGTCTCAAAGTTCCTCCCTCTTTGGTCTTATCTGGTTTCAACTGCTCTTTGGAATGAACATTGTATATTTTCTTAGTCCACAAATCCAGACAAAGCTTCTACTCTTCTGGTTTGCCCAAGGGCAATTTGGTCTGAGTCTCAGAGCAGTGCTGGAATGTATTTGTATGAATAAGAGCATCCTTGGGTGAGTCACTCTACCTCCCACAGACCCATGAGCCAGCACATGTTGTTTTAAAGCTCTGGTCAGAGGCAAAGGGCAAACCTGGCCCTGTCTGAGCTCACTGCGACCTTGCAAACAATATCTGTGCCTGGGGTTATTTTAAACGTCAGTGTTTCAGCATCCGACTATTCTTTTTCACTGCCATGAGTAATTTAATGAGGGTGATTTTTTACAGACTTAAGATATCGAAGAGTCTTTTGTATTTATGAATGAGTTATTTAAAATATACTCCATCTTTAAAGCAAGCAATTAACTTCTTTTTCTAAAGATAATTTCAAAAGACAGAGATTTTAAGGTACATTTTAACTTTTTTGAACTCTATGATGAGTACCATTTTGGAAACAAATACTTATTTCCAAAGGCAAAAATACTAAGCAAAACAAGAAGTTATTTCTAAAGTCATTTTTTGTTGACCCATTTGTTAAGAGTTCCTGTCACTGAATATTTACACCATTTATAAATGGAGTATTTAAATCCAATTTCAAGATGTGGGATATCCCTAAAATATGTATGTGGCTCGAGAAACTATGAACACTTATTTCTAACAGTAATTAAACATTTTCATTAAAAATTATGTACCACTGTACTTTCTCACCAATACAAATTGGAACTGTAATATATTTTTCCTCTATTAATTATAGATAACCATTTAGAGCTTTTATTATATGCAAGACACTTGATCCTCCATTTAGATTTCAAAAAGCAAATTTTTACTATCCCTATATAGAGGTATTATAACAAAATAAACAAGGTTCTAGCTCTTAAAGGACTTATAGTTTAGTTTGACATCATAAGAAACCAGAGAAGTGAGAGCCAATTGAGTTTGACCTTGAAAAATGGAAAGAATTTAGGTAAAAAGAGGGAGGGTATTACAGAAGTGGTGATAGAGTGAGCAAAAGTGTGGGAGCAAGAAATAGGAAGAGAAGGAGGAAAAAAAATCGACTCAAGTGGATAGTTTAAACTGGTGATTGTGTTACCTATCTATTGCTGTGTAACAATATTAACACACACGTAGTGGCATGAAACAACACACATTTCTTATCTCACAGATTCTGTGGGTCAGGATTTGGGTATCAGTTAGCTGATACCTCTGCTTGTGTGTCTTACGAGATTACGATCAGTGTTGGCCAGCGCTGGAGGTCTCACCCGAGGCTTGACTGGGGAAGGATCCGATTCTAAGCCCAGGTGGTTCTTGGCAGCATTTTGTTCCTTGTGCACTGTCAGACTGAGGGCCCCAGTTGCTTGCTGGCTGCTGGCCAGCCCGCAGCTACTTCCATGTCGGCCACCTTCCAAGCATGGGTGCTTGCTTCCTAAAGCCAGAAAGAAGGGAGAGTCTCCTAGCAAGAAGGACACTACAATTTTGTGTGACATAATCATGTACATCCCATCACCTTTGCTGTATTCTATTGTTAAGATGCAAGTCACAGATCCCACCTGCACTCGAGGCATGGAATCACACAAGGGTGCAAACGCCAGAGGTTAGGATCAAAAGGCCACTTTGAGCTCTGTCCACCATAAAGATCAAGAAGGAAAAACTGAGGGAATAAATAAAGTCATTTTTTCAATATAGAAATGGATAAACATAAATCATTGTCTTCATCTTGAGTGAAGAAAGCATCCAACTTCTTATCTCTTACTGACTTCCAACTCAAACTTTCCACTGTGCTATCTGTTAGTGATAAGACTCTGAATTTACAAATGATTACTGTCCAACTCTATGCAGGCGGTTCACTGAGCAGTGCTTCAACATTTCAGGCCCTCTCGTTAGAGTGTACGTGGTGTAGCCGTGGGGAGTGGGGCCGTACGGGAAGGACGGGTGGTGAGAGGTTTCTGGAGAGAATGTGGTGACTATAGAGAGGACAAGGGCCCTTTGGAAAGGATTCGCTGCACACAAATCCTAAGCCGAGTTTGACAGACACGAAGGCCATATCTGGGGAGAGAATAAAGAACAACTTACAGAAGTTAACAGGAGGAAAGTGCAGGAGCCAAGACAAAACCAAGCGGTTTGACCCCAGAGCTTGCACTCTTCGCCACCCCCCGCTGCCTCTGAATACACGGGTTCTTGGTGAAAGCGATCCTAGAGCTCATTCAGTCCTACCTCATCAACTTGCGTATGGGAAAGTTGAGGGGCCCACCGGGGATACGTGTCAGCCCCAAATCATAAAACAAGACCTCTGGCATAGTCAGAACCTGAAAGCAAATCAAAACAAAACTCAAAGTACTGCTTTAAGACTTTCTTGGATACCTTTCTTTATAATTCTTATTTTGTAGGAGGAGAGCCCTCAGAAAAGCATTGATTATCTCTTACGGTTTCTGAAGAAGAGGCATCCCACATAGTTGAAAGAGGCTGAGTGTCTGAAGAACTCCTTCAGGCTTCTACTACTCAGGGGATTAGGGTATAAAGTAATTCTGTTAAAGGCATGTTTTAATAGCAGCAGCACCATGTCTCAGGAAAGCAGGGATATATATATATATATAAAGCAGATCATTTCTCAACCATTTTTCTTCTTCATTCCGCCACCTCTTCAGTACAAATCCGACGTCAGGCTTTTGAAAGCAACATGGAATGAGGGTGGGAGAAAAAGCTTAAATAAATCTAATCGAGCACTCTTGTCTGCTAACTTCAAAGGGAAGCCAACCATGGGGGACATTTGTGGAGTTTCAGCAGCAGGAGGCTTAGGATATCTTATGACAGTTTGCTTGAATGTGTAGCACTTCCAAATGCTGGGAGTGTCTAATGAAGCCAGAAGAAAGCTTGTGGGGAAAATAGGTACTACTTAAATCTAATGACTGAAGAGGTTCAGGTATGTCAGTAGTAATCAAATAGGGTTGATAGATCATCTGAAAACTCTGTGTGAAGTGTTCGCTATTCAAAACAGTAATCTGATTATGTCTCATTGGTTCAAACCAATCAATCACTGTCTCATTGGTGTTCATTTCCACCAGATCAACAGGTTGAGAGGTTTGGTGGCAAAGACCAGATACAGAAGAGAAGATGAAAAGTGCTCAAAGAGAGCACACAATTAAATTGCCATGCAGGTGTTTGCTATTTAATCTTCCTTTGAGTATGAATCAGTTCATATCTATCTGCCTACAGATTCTTCAACCATTAATGCCAGTGATCTCAAGCTTCTTTACTGTGCATAGTCTGAGGCCCAAAAACATAAAGTGACTTACCTTGGCCACAAGTCCACGTGCCTACAAAAGCAGGGCTTGGTAGTAGGTCCCTAATAATAAGTTCACTGTGTCAAGGTTCTTTAGCTTCCCATCAAAGAAATAAGTTAAAATGACATGATTACACGTACCTGAGAAGAGGAATGGACTCAGTGAATCTTATTTCACATCGAGACATTAGCCATTTGCCTTAAAGTTCTGCAACTTCTCTCTGAAATTTAGGAGGCTGATTTGATGCTGTAAGACTTAATTGTTGACTAAAATATATTTACAAATACTTAGATGAAAAGTGCTGCATAAAATAGTATTCTTATTACAGAATAGCTGCATGGAACCGGGTGAGAGTTTGGATTGGATGCTCATTACCTGGTTAGCTGGCAGCAAGGTTACTTGGGGGAGATTATGTATAACCTGTTGCAATAGCGAGAACAGAGAGAGTGTAGGCTCTGGCATTAAGTCTGCTTATAATAAGCTCAGGGGTAAGCCCAACCCAAACCTCTCCTCCCACTAACTGTAAGTTTTACTTTTTTGACCTTTATTAAATATCTGTGTTTCAAAGTGATGATTTTCTTTTTTTTTATTTTTTATTTTTTTGGTGAGACATGATCTTGCTCTGTAACCCAGGCTAGAGTGCAGTGGCATTAACATAGCTCACTGCAACCTCAGCCTCCTGAGCTATCCTCAAGCCAATCCTCCTGCCTTAAGCCTCCCAAGTGGCTGGGACTATAAGTGAGCACCATCAAGCCTGGCTAATTTTTTTTTTTTTTTTTTGGTAGAGGTGGAGTTCTCACTATGTTGCCCAGGCTGGTCTCAAACTCCTGGCCTCAATCCCACCTCTGCCTCTTAAAGTGCTGGGATTCCAGGTGTGAGCCACCATGCCGAGCTTCAAAGTGATAATATCAGGTCAGAGCACTTTATAGTTAACAAAACGTTAATATAGATTATTTCTTTTGAGAATTTCAAAGTCTGTGAGATAGGCAGGTGGGTATCACCACCATCCTTTTATGCATAGGTACAGCCAACTATTGTAAATACAACATCGGAAAATGAAATTCCTTACCAGAACAAGGCTGCTTTCCTACCTACGGTTTCATCCCTGAGCAGAGGTAACATTGATGTCATCCTTCCAGGGCATGCTGGGGCATCATCACTGAGTGGGAGGTTGGCAGTCCTGGGAGGATTACTGAGAGAGATTCAGGTTATCCTGGTCATAAGTGCCAGGAAGTTAGATCTCTCCCTTTGGTTTCATTGCCATGTGTTACAAGACTTTATGGAAGAATTGCTTTACTCTTCTGGGCCTCAGGTTCGTGTCTTACCTCATCTAGGTGAATGTGCGCTAGAGCCAAGAGAGAAAGTTACCAGATACAACTTTCCAGGGTTGCTGCGTATGGTTGTGCAGGCTGTACACTATGCAACCCTAGGGGCACCATTCACATCAAAGATGTAGATGTTCACATTTGTTATGATATTGTTCCTACAGACCAAAGCAAAATGTTGATGAAGAGGTGTTTTTTTCTAATTTATACAGAAGTTCAAAGTAAGTAGTAGCTCTGAATCAGGACAAATTTATGAGAAAAATGTAAGAATTCAGCCAAAAGTAAGGGTTATGAGGATCCTTTATTTTATGGTGTTTAGAAGGGGATTTGTGAGGATATAATCTAGTTAATATATAAAAACAAAAAGGCAGTCAGTAAATTCTACCATATTACACGTGTCTAATTGGACAATACTGTGAATGTAGAAGTTTCAGATGTCAGGCCTCATTTTCAAAACATTTAGAATTATTTAGAACAGAAGTCTACACAGCTATAGATACCAAGCAATTTAAGGAAAGTGGAATTTTTTCCACTTAAATTTCATAGGTGACTGAAGGACCTATTTCTAAATTTCATAGGTTGTTGGAAGAATTTGCCCAAAAGATATTTCTATTTTTTTCCCATCTCTGTAATCTCATCAAGAGGGACTTCTTTCATCCCAATGCTTCCTCAAATTATGTCATAGTGAAAAATAAATTTATTCATAAAGGAGAAATGGTTTAAAGCATTTTATTTAGCTTAGATGGGATTTCATTGAACTGAAGCTTGACTAATAGGAGTTTGGAGTAAAAATTGAATATAAGGTTATAAATCAATAAGCCAAGAAAAGCTCAAAGTTACTAAGAGTGACCGTATGAAAAAGAGGTGAAATGAAATGTTTCACATGTTGAAAGCAGCAATTAAAAATGCAACAAAAGAAATGATCAACATCACTAATCATCAGGGAAATGCAAATTAAAACCACAATGAGATATCACCTTACCTCTGTCAGAATGGCCACTATAAAAAACCAAAAAACAATAGATGCTGGTGTCGATACAGAGGGAAAGGAATGCTTATACACTGTTGGTGGGACTGCAAGTCAGTAAAACGTCTTTGAAAAACAGTATGGAGATTCCTTCAAGAAATAAATGTGGACTTATCATTTGACCCAGCAGCCCCACCACTAGGTATCTACCCAAAGGAAGAGAAGTCATTTTGTCAAAAAGACACCTGCACTCAAATGTTTATTGCAGCACAATTCACAATCACGGAGATGTGGAATCAAACTAAATGCCCATCAATTCATGAGTGAATTAAGAAAATGTGGTATTTATATACCATGGAGTACTACTCAGCCATAAAAAGGAACAAAATAATGTCTTTTGCAGCAACTTGGGTGGAACTGAAGACCATATCCTAAGAGAAGTATCTCAGGAATGGAAAAACAAACACCACATGTACTCTCTAATAACTGGGAGCTAATCAATGAGCACACATGGGCACAAAGAGATGTAAAGGTCATTGCAAATCAAGAAGGGAAGGAGGAGGAGAGGAGGGGTAAAAACCTACCTGTTGGGTTCAATGAACACTAGTTGGGGGATGGACACACGAAAAGCCCTGACTTAAGCATTATAAAAGGTATCCGTGTAACAAAAACATTTGTACCCCCTTAATATTTTCGAAATAAAAAATACAACAAAAGAACAGCCATCAAGCATGTATCTTCAAAATTCTGTAACATCCGTATTTTCCAATTATATTTCCAATCAATATGTTACATCATGTGCAAAAGATTGCAAGTATTTTGGAGAGGACTGCAATCTTTCTCATTTTTCATAACCACGTGTACAAAAAATCGATCTCTGACTTTAATTGCTCTTTATCATTTTCCTCTCTGAGTCCTGTAACGCAGCTTTTGTGTTTAACGAAACATCTTGGTGATGGTCACCCAAGCCAAATCTACTCTTCTCTCCTCCTTCTTGGTCTGGACACTGTTCTAACCCTACTGACCACTTTCTCTTCTTGGACATTTTTGACTTCTAAGTTACTGGGCTCTTTTAGCCATCCTCACAACTCCCTATTTCTCCTTTCCTTTACACTTTTCTGGATTCTTCTAATTCCCCATATGATGCTCTGTATACACAGCTGCATTTTCCACATGCACTTCCTGAGCATCTTTATCTATGTTGACATTTTTCCAGATTCTTTTTTTTTTTTTGAGCTCTCTCCCTATCCCTACATTTTTGATCCTAGCAGTGTATTGTTTTGCTTGACTGGCCAGCAATCAGTTTACCGTCCATCCTGTATTTCTTTCCCTCAGATGTTTCCTAAGCCCGCTCTTGACACCTTGTCATTCTACAGATACAGAACCTTGAGCTTGCTGCTTTCAGCAACTTCCTCGCCAATTTCCAGCCTTGAGTTTATCTCATCTCATCAGCTGCAGCCGCACAACAAATATTTTCTTCATCTCATGTGGCCTCTTTTGTACTAGTTGCCAACAACCTGTCACATCAAATTTAAACACTTTCTCAAGAGGTTCCAGTGTTCCCATTGCCCTCTTCCTTCTTATCTCATGACCCTCTGCTTTTCGTAAGGTATTTATATATTCTGGTTCACCCAGAATAGTCCTGGTTTATGTCTGCTATTCCAAAGTAATTATTAATTGTGCCCCTGTTTCTCTCAAAGTGTCCTGTTTGGATAATAAACTATAGGGTCATCCTATCTATCTGGGACTTTGGTCATGACTATGCTTGCTATACAAATTGTGCAATTCTCCGTATTTGAGTTGCCTTTATGTTCGTCACTGTTGATACACATTATTCTTCCTGTGAATTTTTCTTATGCTCTCCTTATTATAACTATATCTGTCAAACCATGCTCATATTCTATGCAGCCAGGTGGAGTCAGTGTCCATTTTTTTAATTAGGGCTGTGATTAATTAGTCACCTGTTTGTGACTCTGAATTGTCATATTTTTAAAAATTGGGGCTATGATTACTATTTGTTCATGACTCACTACTAAATCATTACTTATAAAATCCTTAGAAAATTAAAAATTCTGAATAGAAATAATTTAAAAACAAAACAAAAAGATCTTAGTCTTATTTAGTCCACTTTTGATATAATGATACAAATATTTTAGGAGCCATTTTTGATCCATGTCTTAATTTATAATGTTACTTGGTGTATTTCTGTGAGAAATAATGTAGATCTGAACTCTTTTATTTCATTTCCTCTGCAAAAGAGTTCTTTGCCTTCTACAGTTAAATAGCATCATAGCTATAAAGAATTAAAAAACAAAGCTGTATTTTTGCCATTTCTAATAAAGGAAGTTGGAATTTTCTTTCATACAAAACTTTTGGATTTTAGCACCTTTCATTTTTGCACATTGGTTTGAAGGTCAAACATGATCTGGAAATGCTTTTGTTTTCCTCTTGGGTTCTTGCCTTTATGAAATAGCAAGGTTGCCAAGTATTCAGCAGGGTCATATAGATTTATCTTTATCCACAAAGTGTTTCAGTGGAATTCAGGACAAATGTTAGTTGGTGTTGGGGAGGGACAGATGACGGAAAGCAACAATTTCTGTCTCTTTTCTTGTTCCTAAAGGAATTCTTCTGGGCCTTATCAGAGTTGCTGGAAGAAAACAGCTGAGGATTGAGCACAGTGAACTAATTTCCTCACATCTTTCAATAAGCAGAAGTTGGAGAAAAGGAATGTAAACATTCTTATGGTAAAAGGAATTCAAAAAGAAGCCTTAAATCCTTAAAATTAATAAACCAATAAACCAAAGCATAAAACAGCACAATTATTTGCATGGCCGATAAGAAGAAGGAAAAGAATTCCAGATACATTTTTGAAGAAAGGAACAATAAAACAAGCATATTAAAAAATAAAACCACATTAAACAGTATACAATAGGAAAAAACATGGAAGTCATCAAATAAGAGAAGGTAAACACAAGCTTTTATTGACAGAGACTGCCTGTAAGAGTGATGATCCGAGGTGTTAACTTCCTTTACTTTCTGATCCATTGCCCAGAACTTCTGAAATTTTTCCTTTCAAAATTTTTTTTTGACTTCTCCTGTACCTTTCACCTTTCCTTGTTTATCAGGGGATTTCAGAAAGCTTCATTTTCTGAGTTACTTATTTCTTATATACTGCAACTATGGTTGCATATTTTTCAGTTGTTAGAACTCGTGCTGAATTTTTAGCAGCTCACATTTTAAAAATAAAGTTATCCTTCATTTTATGAAAATGATAGCACAGATTAGCCATCAATATTAGGTGCTTCAGGTTGTTTTCTGGAAGTGATGATGGATTTACATTGCCTACTCATATTTTTCAACGTGGTTCCCTGGCAACTGTAGGCATTAATTTAGGTGAGAGTTTTTCAGACAGTCTGGGGTTCATGGCCTAGAACAGTCATTCTTAAATTCTGCTGCAGATTAGAATCATCTAAGGAGCTTTTTAAAAATCTAGGTATCTAGGTATCTAGGTATCTAGGTCAGATCACTTACCAATTAAATCCAAATTTTTGGGTAAGAGATCCAGGCATTAGATTTAGTGTTATTTTTGAATCCATATTCATGAAGTATACAGGTCTGTAGTTTTGTTTTCTTGTCATTTTTTAACAGCTTTATTGAGGTATAATTAACATACAATAAAATTTGACATATGTATTCACCTGTGAAACCATTAGCGCAATCAAGACAATGATCATATCCACACATTTTCGCACGCCCATTGATAATCTCTTCCTCCTGCCCCTCCCTGCCATTTCCAGGCAACCACCTATCTGTTTTCTGTCACCATAGATTAGTATGCGTTTTCTAGAATTGTATATAAATAGAACCATGCAATATATATTCTACTTGGTCTGGCTGCTTTCACCAGAAAGAGGCTACATGTATCAATAACTCATTTTTAAAAACATTGCTGAGGGCCGGGCGCGGTGGCTCACGCCTGTAATCCTAGCACTCTGGGAGGCTGAGGCGGGTGGATGTTTGAGCTCAAGAGTTTGAAACCAGCCTGAGCAAGAGCGAGACCCCGTCTCTACTAAAAATAGAAAGAAATTAATGGGACAACTAAAAATATATAGAAAAAATTAGCCGGGCATGGTGGTGCATGCCTGTAGTCCCAGCTACTTGGGAGGCTGAGGCAGAAGGATCGCTTGAGCCCAGGAATTTGAGGTTGCTGTGAGCTAGGCTGACGTCATGGCACTCTAGCCTGGGCAACAGAGTGAGACTCTGTCTCAAAAAAACAAAACAAAACAAAACAAAACAAAAAAACATTGCTGAGTAGTATTCTGTTGTATGGAAAAGTCATAATTTGTTTATCAATTCATTTATTGATGGACATTTCAGTTGTGGCTATTAGAGGTAAAGCTGCTATCAACATTCATGTGCAATCTTTGTGCAGACATGCTTTCAGTTTTTTTTTTTTTTTGGTGTGACTATCTGAAGGTAGAATGCCTGGGTCATATGTAAGTCTATGTTTAAGTTTTAAGAATCTGACAAACTTTCTTCCAAAGTGGCTATGCCCTTTTACATTTTTATCAGCATTAAATAGCATTCCAGTTCCTCCATACCCTTGTCGATACTTGGTACAGTCAGTGGTTTTCATTTTAGCCATTTCTATTAATAATAGATACATTGTAGTGTCTCATTATGGTCTTAATTTGTATTAATGACTGATGATGTTGAGCATATTTTCATGTTCCCCTTTGCTAATCATATATATTCTTTGGTAAAGTATCTTTTCAATTTTTGAAAATTGGGTCATTTGTCCATTATTATTCAGTATTAAGGATTCTTAAATACAATTCTAGATAGAAGTCCATTGTCAGGTATATATCTTGCAAATATTTTCTCCCACTCTATGGATTGCTTTTTCATTTTCTTAACAGTATCTTTTGAAGAACAAAATTTTTAACTTTGATGAAGTGAAATTTATTATAAAGTAAATTCAAGTTATTGAATTTTCCTTTTTTGGTTTATGCTTTT
>RJWJ010047819.1:0-10833 GCA_004363605.1 Indri indri | reverse complement strand
TGAAATAAAAAAAAAAAAGAATGTGACCATTCTTATTTACCAAGGTTTGATAGACTTTTATATCTATCTTGTTTCTAGGCTATGCTTACTGCTACTATGAAAGACAAATGCTCAATTCTCACCTATAGGATATATATTTATTTTGTGTGGCACTTAATCAAAATTAAGTCTTTTTCAGAGAAGTCCATGAACTCCCTGAACTGTAGGCAAAACTTTTGTGTGTACATATATATTTCCCACCTGGGGGGAGTGTTTATAATCTTTCAGAAGATTCTCCATGGGTAAAAACAAACAAACAAAAAGATTAACTATGAATATGAATGATCTTCACATTTTATCCCTCTTATTATTTCTTTGCATATCTAAAACCATACTGGAAGTCAGTAGGGTCACAATGAAGAACATATATTTAAAACTTGTTCTAGGAAGGTCATATTTATTATCTGACCTATTAATATTTTAGCTTTTAGATATCTCTTATTCTGTTTTAACAACCATGTCCAAAGGAAATGTACTTCCTGACCTACCTGTAGATTATCACACATTTCTTGGCTGTACGTTAGCCGCTGAATTTCAGTAGGAGAGACGAGGTATAATGCCTGTCCTTCATTGGTAAAACAAAATGTTCGTGCTATCCTCATGTCTGTCAGTGGTAAATAATTAACATCCAACATTGGGCGAAGACTAGGTAGGCTGAATGGAAAACAGGAAAGCCACATTTCACGTTCAAGTTGTTAGAAGCAGATCCTTATATAAAAATAATAATTCTAATACCATCTCATTGTGGTTGTTTCTTTTTATCCTCTTGAAGTTTCAGTGGTAATAAACTAGGTTTCCACATAAAATCGTAAACACAAAAAAATCATGGGCACAGTTTTTCTATCATAATCCATGAAGATGCTTAGCAAATGTCCTTGAAGGATTAAATGCAGTTGCCAGCAATCTCAGGGGCAGTTTTTGCAGCATTTCACAGGTATCTACAATATGATTATCACCTTTGGTTTTGTCAGAAACATCATAGCTAGAAAGTATCTGAGTGCATACTTGGTCTATTGTCTCTTTTTAGGGCAGAACTCCAAAGTCTGAGGAGGTCATGCACCGACAGAGATGGGCAGTGGGTCCACTTCACTGTGCCCAGGAATCGAGTGGCTTCGATCCCCACTCCTTCACTCACTCTCTACACAGGAAATGAAAATTACCTATAACTTAGGGCAACTGCATTAAAGGCATGATTAATAAATAAACATGGCTCAGGCTGCAAAAGAATGAAAATAAGTTATAAATAATAGATCACAATTTGGACATCCAAGTGAATACCACACATCTGAAGTGTCTTACCCCCTGGCTATATGCTTATCCTACTGTTGTAGCTAATAATTTTGCTAAAATATTCATCAGAATGTCTCTTTGGATACTGTTGTTAGGACCAGTTTTAAAAACCACTAAAGAAAACCAGTCTCATTGCTTTTTAATCACACCTCTAATGCCAAAAGGAAAAAGATAAACTTGTAGTTAAATCTCAAGTTTTGAGACCATTCTACTGATTCTAAGTGTGTACAATGATTTCAAATTATCCTAGATCATAAAACCAGTCCCTTGGGAAAAAAAAAGTACTGATTTCTCTTATCAAAGTAGTTCGTAACTATACTTTGAGCCCTAGAAGTTTACCATATAAAATGGGACCTGAAATTTGTGCTATTGGAATAAGCTTTTCATGAAGTTCTAGCACTGTGCTGACCAGTACGGTAGCCACTAACCACATGTGGCTATTGAGCAGTTGATATATGGCTAGTCTGAATGGAGATGTGCTAAAAATATAAATTACACACTGGATTCTAGAGACCTGCTATGAATAAGGAATTGTCTACTATTTAAAAAAGATATAAAAGATTATCTGTTATAGCACTCAGGTAAGTAAACTCCTTATGAGTCCAAAACAAACCCATTTCAACAGCTTTCCGTGATAGAGTCAGTCAAATTAATGGGCGGGGTTGAGGAAGGGGTTTCAACTGACATTTCTGATCGGCTACATTGTCTATGTTGTATAATAAAAGTAAGCCAAGAAAAGAAAAGAAAAATGATGTAATCACTTCAGGTAGGAAAAGGGAAAGAGCAAGTAAATTGTTAAGTGCTAGGAAACAATTGCTTTTAATGGCGGAAAAAAAAAGATCCTCTTTTATGCAGGACACTTCAATAAAGAAGTCGAGTCAGATAACTAAAGGTGGTTCTCACAAAAAATGGCTGTTAGAGACCAGTTTGAAAATTCACATACAGATAAGCCTCTTGCAGCTGTCTCTACTTGCAAACTTGCTTTTTTAGGTCTGGGTATTTAGGACCTAAGCAATCGTTAGCTGCCTGCCATCTATCAGAAAACCAGGACTTGAGAAGCCTGGGCTCAGGACAGTTGCATTTTGATAGGGTCTGGAAAGATCCTGGGAATATACCTAGCATGGGAAAATGAACAAGGCCAGGGGCATGCTAATTTGTGGGATTCCTTTCTTCAAGACACACAGGATGGTACATACCATTATTTCCTATCCACACTTTATATATGTACTACTAAAATCATGTCCAAACATTTCCTTTTCAAATATTTCTGCAGATCCTCAGGAATATAGAACGAGCTTCTACTATGACACAATATCAAAGTAGCCATTATCAAGTAAAGCAGCTTTTACAAAGGACAAAGAAAGACAGATGACTGTCTTAATGACTACTGTTGCTTTTAAAAATCTCATTTTTTCATTTCTCAAGAAATCTCTCTCCATAAATATAAATGGTAGTACATATTCATTTAAATAGAAGTTAATTGGGAGGTATAATATATATAATACCACTCGAGAAATCAAAAAACATTAACATTTTGCAAACGCAGGGTAAATAATCACTACCAAGCTGAAATTCCAATTGTGACATAACAGTTTAATAATGTAAAACAAAATTTGAGTGACTAAATGCTAGCTTAGGGGAGGGGAAGGTGTATGTGTGAGATACACCTTTTTTTTCAAATACACATTTTTTTTTTTCAAAACTAAGGAATGTCTAGGAGTTAAATCATTTTCAAATAAGACTGAAATGATCTTCATTGGAAATTTCTAAAAATAGTCTGAGAAAGGGAAACCCAGATAAAGAGAAAGAATCAGAAATATATGAGAGAATGAATGAACCATAAAATAATTGCTTTTATTTTTTTTTAAAACTTTCTCCTTCACTACTTTCCCCTGGCTTACAAATCTGCTTTTGTCTTTCCTATCAAAAAAATAAAAAAACAATAAAAACAAATCACTCTCGAAACCTAGTTTCACTCTTGAACTACTTTCTTGTCTCTCATCTCTCTTTTTATCATAAAATTTCCTGAGAGAATAATCTATACCAGGGATAAAGGGCCAGACAGTAAATATTTTAGGCTTCCTAAGCCATATAGCCTCTCTTGCAACTTATTCAACTCTATCTTGTAGTGGAAAAGCAGCCCCCGTCAATATATAGACAAGTGGGTGTGGCTGTGTCCCCAAAAAATTTATTTATGGACATTGAAATTTGAATTTAGTACAATTTTCAAATATCATGAAATCTTCTTGTCTTTGATTTTTTTCAACTATTGAAAAGAATAATAACCATTCTAAGCTTGCAGGCTGTGCAAAATCAGATGGGGGCATGTGAGTAGATTTGGTTTGTGGGTTATAGTTTGCCAACCCCTGTCCATACCACTGCTTCTATTCTTGTCCCCTTCAAAATTAGCTTTTGCCTCCACTACGCTACTAAGATTTGCTTTCTCAAAGATCATTAATGTCCTGCTAGTTGCAAGATCTGGTGTTTTTTCTTATGCCTAAATATATACTCTGCTGTATTTTACTACCTATTGACCACCTCCTTTGTTTTGATATTCTTCTCTCCTTTTTCTTTCATGAAGTTAATCCATTCTGGTCCTTTTCCTATCTTCCTAATGACTCCTCAGTCTCCTTTGTTGGTTCCTCTTCTTTCTTTCACCACATAAATGTAGAGATACCCCCAAGCTTCTATTCTCAGCTCAATGTATTTCTTATTTCTTTTTATACTATCTTTTTTGATGACCTCGTTCATTGTCGTAACTTTTATTAATGCATTTACATAGACAACTTCCAAAGCTGGATCTTCTGCCTTTATTTGTTTAAGAGCCCAGACCTTAAATTGCTTGCTAAACTTCTGCTGTTTGGCTTATAAGCACCTCGAATTTCAAATATTCATTCTCAATTTCTTCCCAAACTTATTATCAGCTTTTCCAAATATTTCTGACTTTGCTATATGTTAATGGTTTTACTGTTAATTCAGGTTCCAAAAAAAATTTTTGAACCTTTAAGTTCTCTTCTAACCCCAAATTTAACAACCTGCATTACCATTCATAAGCAATCAGCTTTGTATTCAGTAAGTTTCCCTTCATTATCCCTCATACCTGTTCCCTCCTTGCTTTCTATATAGCTACCATTTCAGTTCAAAAGCCTATCCCAACTCTCCCTTCATGTGTATTTCTTAAGGCATAGCTAGAGAAGGTTAATTACCTGGTTTAAAATCCCATTTCCCATTAATTGAGTAATGTCAAACTCTTAGCCTGACATTCAAGGTCCTCGACAATTTGCTTTAATCTATCTCTCCAGGTTACTTTCCTCCCAATAACTCTTCTTTTATAATACATGTTCAACTATCCTGTGACCTTGAACTCCAGGGACTTAGTTTGTGACTAGAAAATTCAATCCTGTATTTCCTCTGTTGAAATTTATATTTTCTTTGTGTTATAATTACTTGTGAACCTGTTTTATCTCAACAATTAGGCAGTAAACTTCTTAAGGGTTAGGACCATGATTTACTAATTTTTATATCCTTCCCAGGCCTAGCATAATGCTGAACTACCTCAATGATTTTTGGAACTAGGTAAGATACTTCTTCATAGTATATGTTTATTAACTATTTGCTGAATTAATGAAATCATTAGGTAATTATTCTTTCATCTTACAAATTTTATTTAATTTCACTAAAAGTAGAATGAAATCTCTTAGCTGATACCTTATTTTTAAAGTGTCTCATGACTTTTAGTGTACTGTTCAGTGCTAGCCTCATTTTTCCTAGACTTGCAACCTCAGGCAAATTATGTAACTTTAATTTATTAATGTGTAAAATAGAAGATGAAAATAATACTTTATTTTACTGTGTCCTAGAGAAGCTGTAAGGATCAAATAAAATTCTGTATGTCAAATTCTTGGGTGAAGTATGAAACATAGTAAAAGTAACAGTTAACTTCTTTTCATTTTAGCTTATTCATCTTTTATTTCCTGTGCCTAATATAGCATCTGGGAGATAACATATGCTCAATAAATGTTTGTTGAATGAATATATGAATGAGAAATCATTCTTTTCTTAGATTCCTTGATGTTAATTAAAATATATATTTCATTCAAAATGCCAAGCATTTTCAGCAAAAAACCAAAACTCTTATTAAATTGAACACTAAAACACCCACAAACAATAAAACAATGATCTCAGGTTGCTTATTGATAACATCTTGCACATTATACATATACTTTTCAGAATCGTACCTTGCTGGCACTGTTCTGATTATCAAATAATTTATAAAGAAGGCAAGTACCTCATTATCATGATATGTCCATTAGCACAAAAACATGCCAAGCAGGCACTGTTACACATGACCACCACATCTGCTTCCAGTATAAAAGATGTCTCAGTGATGTTATGAACATAAAGGCAAGTCTGAGAAGGCAGTGAAAAGACTTTGGCTTGTTTTTCTGAGCAGATTACTGTATACTGATGATATCCTACTTCCTGGGAGGCAGAGGATGAGTTGATGACCACTTTTCTTCTCCAAGATTTTTCATTTTCATCTATATTGTTTGGATCCCTCCAAACTTCATACGGAGGTTGCATTAATCCGCCAGTTCGGTCCATACAGGAGAATGTTAGTACAGCTCCTTTCAATGAGAGGAATGTACCTATAAAAACAATTTCATATCACTGGCACATGAACTTTTTTTCTAAAGCATATATGGACAATGAAAGCTTTATATTATGATAATTTATACCAAGTGTCATAATATTGTGCCAATGTATATAAATTAATAGATTTGTGAGTTTATCTGTTGCAATAACTTAGAATCATAGAATGTTAGGTCTGAAAGGAACCTAACACATCGACTTGTCAAATCCTCTCATTATATTAGTAAAAAAACAGACCCAGAAAAATTCTAAGACTTGGGCCAAGTCACATAGCAAATTAGTTTAGAGCTTGGAAGCTAGGCTTTCTGATTCCTAATCTAGGATTCTTTCATTATACTATACAGTCCCCCTAAAATTTTTTTAAAAAGAAAATTTTTAAAAATGTATAATTTTTATTAGCTAAAATAACTTCAACTGAAAAAATAATCACAGCATCTGATTTCATTTTCTTATTTCATAGGCTCATTTGCTAGAAAATGGTTTTTCTTTCTTCTTCTGAAATTGAACACTCAGAATAAATTTCATGAAATTTCAATATCTAGAGTTCATGTTAACAATTTTAATTGTATAAAAAAGACAAAATGGGCCGGGCGCAGTGGCTCACGCCTGTAATCCTAGCACTCTGGGAGGCCGAGGCGGGCGGATCGTCCTGAGCTCAGGAGTTCGAGACCAGCCTGAGCAAGAGCAAGACCCCGTCTCTAACAAAAATAGAAAGAAATTAATTGGACAGCTAAAAATATACATAGAAAAAAAAATTAGCCGGGCATGGTGGCACATGCCTGTAGTCCCAGCTACTCGGGAGGCTGAGGCAGTAGGATTGCTCGAGCCCAGGAGTTTGAGGTCGCTGTGAGCTAGGCTGACGCCACGGCACTCGCCCCAGGCAAGAGAGTGAGACTCTGTCTCAAAAAAAAAAAAAAAAAAAAGAGAGAGACAAAATGACTACCTTCAGCTCGTAGGCAGGCTTATGCATCTTTATACCGAAAAGGAGTTTAACTCACCTGGATTCTCCAAAGTTGAGTACCCATGCCAGATTATTACCTATGGGTGATTTTCACCAGTCTTGGAGGACAATATTCTATAAAGCCTAGGTGGGAACTTGGGCTATAGTGACCTTTGGACGTTTCCAGGCTCTTCTTCCCTAAGCAGTGCCCTAATAGCCCTTCCTTTCCTCTGTCCTTTGACATCATGCAGAGAGTGTGTTAGCTCAGGCTGATATACCTCATGGGTATACATGTGACAGAGACTCAAAAGGGAAAGGTAGCATAACAATATAATCATTTAGAAAGTACTTAAGTATGTAATTAAGTACTTAAGTATATAATTTAAATTACTTAAAATTTATCAAATTCAAAAAAATACCTTTGGATGATCTAACATCTCAGCTGTGTTTATAAATCCACCTTAAAACTAAGAAACCTGTCAATATCCTCTAAGGCAGCGGTCCCCAACCTTTTTGGCACCAGAGACCATTTTCATGGAACATAGTTTTTCCACAGACTGGGTGTGGGAGAAGAGGATGGTTTGGGGATGATTCAAGTGCATTACATTGATTGTGCACTTTATTTCATTATTATTATGTTATAATATATAATGAAATGATTATACAACTCACTATAGGTTGCAGACCCCTGCTATAAGGGTAACTGAAGAGGATAGGACAGTGGAGGTTTAGATGCTTTGTTTTAAGGGTCAGTGTATAAAAGAACATCTCCCTCAATCCCCCATGAAGAAAACATAATGCCAAAAGCTATGAAGAATGATTTAATTAGAATTCATCTAGGATTGATCCTGCTATACTGTAAAACATTTTTATAACTACCTGCCACGAAAAGACTTTTCTAAGTATAAATACTTTGCATCTTTGATTTAGAGATGGCCAGCAGTAGGTTAAAAAGACAGGAAATCCACATTTTGGAAGCTGTTTTACTCATAGCTGTTGCATATAAGCTGTCAGCATCAAAATGAGATTCTCAGTAAGTTGCCCTTGCCAAAACAGTTGCTGTGTTACTACTCATTTGTAGTAAAAAATCCTTTGATTATATTCTGTTCATTAGGTTTATTCAAGTTTTAAGTTTTTCCAACAGTGTATTATTATTTTTTATGACTCTACTTTTCATCTTGTCTACCTGGAAAAAAACCAAACATTTTAAGTAAATCTAAATTACAAGCTGCTGCTATTTCAGAAATACACTTTGGTACAAAGTTAGATTAAACTTAAGGGCTTCTATAATAAGATATTAATTTAGTTTACAGTAAATAATTCACCACACAGTTAATTAGGACTTTCCTAATTAGAAAAGGAGGTATCACTGGCTAGAAGTTTACTTTACTCTAGGTTTCCAAATAACCAGCCTTCCCCACTATAGCCTGCAGACATTCAATTAACAAATATTTATAGTATTGAGGGCTTACTATGTGTTCAAGACTCTGCTTTAGGCACAGGAAATATAATAGTGAATAAAAAAGACAAAAATTTCTGCCTTCATAGAACTTACTTTCTATGGTAGAGACAGACTTTATATGATAAATAATTATATCAGATATAATAGGTAATTATAATATATTAGATAGAAATAAGTACCAAGGAAAAAACTAATACAGAAAAGAAGATAAGAACTGTAAGGAAAAGGTGGTTACATTTTAAATAGATTAGAAGGTGTTATGGACTGGATGTTTGTGTAGTCCCCCAAATTTATATGTTGAAGTCCTTACATAAGCAGTCTACCTGCATGTTCCACTGTCCCATTGATCTTTATCCGCAAAGCATTCATTTAAAGATAAAATTATTAAGAATTTCAAGACTGTGAGAGCAGACCATTAAACTAAGCAGAGGGCCTTCTGGGAGGGGAGCCCTGTGCAGCTGCACAGGTCACATGTCCATGAAGCCATCCCTGAATACATCTGAATACTTAAGTGTATGTTACCTTGTACTGTTATTAGATGGGTTTATCTTGTCTTTTCCACCATACTATGAGACATCCAAGACGAGGAACCATGTCTTAGCCTTTCTTATTGTTTCCACCAAGTAGGGCATAATAGCCAATCTAACCATAATCATAATAGGCATAATTTGGCAATCTACTGAATGAGCACCATATCCAAGGTTAGGAAAATGGATATAGGTGGGGAAATACACACAGGAAAACAAACAAGCAAAAATGAAACTGAACTGACCAGATTCAAAGATTCAGGTACAGACTTAGAATTTTAAAGAAGCTATCCCTGAGCTACTCAGATAAAGAAAACTTCACATCTGAGCCTAACTCTGTGAACTGAACTAGGGAGAGACCTATGGGTTTTTTGAGCTTAAAATATTTTCCTTCTACTGCTCTCTCTTTTTTTTTTTTTTTTTTTGAGACAGAGTCTCACTCTGTTGCCTTGGCTAGAGTGAGTGCCGTGGCGTTAAGCATAGCTCACAGCAACCTCAAACTCCTGGGCTCAAGCTATCTTCCTGCCTCAGCCCCCCGAGTAGCTGGGACTACAGGCATGTGCCACCATGCCCGGCTAATTTTTTCTATATATTTTTAGCTGTCCAATTAATTTCTTTCTATTTTTGGTAGAGACGGGGTCTCGCTCTTGCTCAGGCTGGTCTCGAACTCCTGAGCTCAAGCAATCCTCCCACCTTGGCCTCCCAGAGTGCTAGGATTACAGGTGTGAGCCACCACGCCCGGCCTTTACTTCTCTCTTAATATATCTTTTTTCTCATTCTTTTTTTATTGTGGTAAAGTACGAATAATGTAAAATTTGCCATATTAATGATTTTTAACTGCACGGTCAATGTTATTAAGTACATTCATATTGTTACGCAATCATCACCATCAGCTATCTCCAGAATTCCTAATACATCTTTTTAAATAAAAATTTTAAATAGTTATTGGACAAGATATGGACCAGAACATTATAGAACTAATTCATAATCCTATCACCTCTCCAAGTATTTTACCAAGCTATGCTATATGTTATGTGTTACGTATTTTAAATAAAATGATCCTTATAAAACTAGGATCATTTACTGTGCTATTTCAAATCAAGGCTTTTTTTTGCCATGATCATGTGATTAAAAATTATTTGAAAAATTCATCTTTTATGGATATATAACATTCTATCATGTTACATTCTATTGTGTTATTTATTTCATCAATCTTCTATGATTGAACATTTTTGTTGTAGCCAATTTTATTATTAATATAAATAATGTTATAAGAGATATAATTGTTTAGATCTTTGATTTCTTTATGACAGATTCTAAAGTCTCTATAGGCTTTTAAGGTTAATATGACAAGATTCTGGGAGATTAGTTTAATTAGTCAGAACAAGAATGTCTTTGGTGTAGCTGGTAACTTTCTTAACCAGCAGATATGAGTAATCGGATTACAGAACAGAGGAACACAGTGTAATAGATTGGAAAGTGCAATGAATTGAGATTCAATAAACTAAGCCTGAGATCTAGTTCTTTCTCTAGCTTCTTCGAAGCATGTTATTTATCCTTTCTGGGGCTCCGTTTTATTAGTTGTGAATAAGGAAACTGCAATAGATCAGTAGATAACAGGGGCGAGTAAGGTCTCATTTGTAGGAACAGCATCAACTAGAAGCTTAAAAAATACAAATTACCTACTGAATCAGAAATCCTGGGTTTGAAGCCCAATAATCTGTGTTCTAACAAATCCTCCAAGTGATTCTGATGCTACTGAAACAGACAGATAATCTCTAGGCCTCTAAAATTCAATGATTTAATGCTATTCAAATTTCTATATTATTGATAAGATTTGTTGTCAGGACAACTAGGATAATTAATGTGAAAAGATCCCTTAAAACAGAGAAGTGTGCTTTTCTTTGGTAAGAGGTTTTTAT
>RJWJ010047818.1:0-10829 GCA_004363605.1 Indri indri | reverse complement strand
CTCAGGTTCTCTCCCTCCCACTTCTCCCTCTCTCTGTCCCCTCCTCTCTCTTTCCAGATGTCTCCAGCAGTTAAATGCTAGCTAATTTATTTAATCATTTTTAGTCTCCATTAATAGGGTATAAAACAAGCTAAAGAAAAGAGCTTAGTGGGAGCTCACACTTGGGCTCCAGTGAAAGAAGAGCCAGTGACTTGAAAACCGGGGGACCCTCCTGCTGCATGGGAAGCCCCTACCATGAGATGTTGGAGTGCTCAGGCCTCCCTGTGAGAGCTCCTACGGGAAGAGAGACTGTTAATGTCATTTCTTTTACTTAGTCCAAAACTGCTCTCTGGGCACAACCTCTCAGTGTGAGGGGTCCCCAGTGCCCACTGGACACACCCTTTGGTCTCAGCTCTGCTGCCTACTCAGCCCCCATCAGACATCACCCTGAGAACAGGACTGTGGGTATTCACTACCCATTGGGCACTCAGCAAATAATAGCTGTTAGGGTAATTAAGAATCTCGATTTAGCCAGAGAATAACTAAGCTGTCACGACCTTCCTTGTATGTACTATGAGTATACAGAGAAGCATTCGGGATCCAGGGAAGAGTGTCTGGAATGCAGGGCTTAAGGGAACCGTAGCAACCCTACCTACAGCATCGTGCCTCTGTGTAAAGCCACTTGTTGGGCTCTGAGGATACAGAGATTAACAAGACACAAAGAGCCCACGTTCTAACCTGTGAGCTCATTCCATGTGTCCTGTTGCAAGAGATGGTACAGGGCAAGCAGAAAACAGGGAGCGAGGGATCAGCTCTATGGGGCATGGGGTATGGAAAGTCTTCTAGAAGAGAGTGCTTGGGCCACATCTTTACAGATGAGCAGGTGTTTGCCAAATGGCTAAGGGGGTGAAGGGTGTGCCAGGCAGAGGGAGCAGCATGGGAAAAGACATGGGAGTGGGAGAGAGCTGGCTCGTTCCCAAAGATTCCGTGCACTTCAGTGGGTCATGAGCACAGGCCCCGGTGGGCAGCCGGAAGGGGTGAAGTGGAGTAGGCGTTAGCAGCGGTCAGACCACAGGCAGAGCTGGGGGGACCCTGGCTACCTGCTAAGGAGCTTGAACCATGTCCTCTGGGCAATGGGGAGCCATCGAAGGGTTGAAGCAAAGGGGGCGACAGCATCTATTTATACACGAGAATATTCACTCTGCCATAGGGAGTGGAGGTGCGAGTGGGTGAGTAGAGCGCAGGCTGGGGAACCTTATTTAATCCTCCCAACAGCATCACAAGGTGAGTGAAACCCCTTATTCTCACCATGCAGAAGAACAAACTGCTCTTTAGGGAGGAAAAGTGATGCTCTCATGTTTAGTGAGACGCAACCCTTGCCTGAGTCCAGGCTTCGTGTCTGACCTGCGATTCCCGCGGGGCAGTCCTGAACGTGGCAGGTATTTGGATTCCATCCATGAAGAACAGTCTTTAGTTCTGGAACAGAAAATGCTGACACTGCCTTCATAGTACCTAAAAGAGTTTTTTGGGCTTTTTCCACTTACTATTATAATCAGTTCAGATGAAATCATCATCACATTGTCATAGACCTGTTGTTTATTGATTGCCACTCTGTGCCAGGCACTTTGAAACGTTAGCTCTAATCCCCACGGCTCTTTGAGGTACGTGCTACTGTTTACAGATTCACAGAGGGAGAAGCTGTGGTTCAGAGAAATCATGTAACTGTCCCAAGGCTACTCACTCAGTACACAGCAGACTCGGGATTCAAATCCAGTTTGTTCAGGTTCCAGAGCCCCGCACGCTCTCTGCATCTTTCTGCCTCTCACTAATGCATCCTGTATGGGACTTCCCAGCCTCCCAGGCCGTTTCTCTATCTCTGGGACACACATTTGTTGCCTTGAGATGTTGCTTTAAATTTCATGTCTACCGCAGTAAACAACAGAGAGAAGAGAAATTGAAAACCTGCCACCCAGAAGCTGCCCCTTCTAGCAAAGAAAAAGGATGCTGTTTACAAAGGGGATGCAGCTGCCTAACAAATTGTGTGTGACAAGAAAGTTGTTGTGTCAGGGCATTTCTACGGAAAGCCAAAATACATTGACGCACCCCATCTATATAAGCTGATGGCTCGCAATTTACTGCTGACCTAATCCTGCCGTACTGGATGGATCCATCTTTATTTTGATCAGAGACGTCTGTTAGGAAGAGAATGGGAGACCTGGGCCAAATGAAATATGTCCTAATGCCAACTACAGCATTCCCTGCACCCCAAGGAAAGATACCTCCTTGCCAGCCCTTGAGTGGAGAGAGCACATGTTCAAGGACTTGTGCAAGGGTGTTTCCTGTAGCATTATTTGCAATTGCAAAACATTGAGAAAATGCAAATGTTCCTCAAAAAGAAAAAGAGGGCCAGATGTGGTGGCTCACGCCTGTAATCCTAGCACTCTGGGAGGCTGAGGTGGGAGCATCGTTTGAGCTCAGGAGTTTGAGGCCAGTCTGAGCAGAAGCAAGACCCCATCTCTACTAAACATAGAAAAATTAGCTGGTTGTCATGGTGCATGCCTATAGTCCCAGGTGCTTAGGAGGCTGAGGAAGGAGGATGGCTTGAGCCCAGGAGTTTGAGTTTGCAGGGAGCTACGATGACATCCCTGTGTTCTACCAGGGGCAACAGAGTTAGACTCTCAAAAAAAAAAAAAAAAAAAAAAAAAGAATAAATTAAATGCAATATATGTCCTGTGGTTGAACATCCAGATAAAAGAAATGAAATGAACTAGATCTCTTTATGAATCAGCATGTCTAGGCCTCAGAAATGCAATGTCGATTGACAAAAGCAAGCAGTATGTATAGTGTGAGGAAAGCACACATAAGCAATGCTATATATAGTTTACAGATGATAAAATATTTAAAAGAGACTGGAAGGGTACACACCAAATTCATGACAATAGGTGCTTCTGAAGAGGGGGAGGGGAGTGGAACTGGGGCTGCTATAAAATGCAGATGTCAAATCTGCAGGGATTTTTTTTTTTATTAAAAAAAAAGACTTGAAGCAAGTATCCAAAACGTTAACAATTGCCAATCTGGGTGGGAGTACATGGGTGTTTATTATTTTATTTTGTGTACTTCTCTAGCATGTTTAACTTTTTAGCTTTAAAAGCATACAGAGGGTTTTAAATGATGGCAGTTAAGTCAGCTGGTCAAAATGCCCATCAGGTTTGTTTCTACAGCAATGCATAGGCCTGAAAGGCAGGTGTGACCCTGTGCAGAGGCCCTGATGGGACCTGGCCTTTAGGGGGCTCCTAGTTCTTCCCAGGAATTCAAGATGCTATTTAATGCTAGCCTTTCTTTCAGATTTGCATTTTGTTGTGCTAATAAACCACACACATCTCATCCGATGTAATTTACAAACATACTATTTATTCAGCTGATTACTTCATTATATTGCCACCTCCATAATGAAAATTGGGTATAAAAATGAGAGATCTGGTGGCTATAACTACTTTTTACCAAGTTCCTTCTATAAGTGATCATCTCGGCCATTAACAAGCTTTCAAATCTCAGAGAGGAAAATAACTGTGACTCTTAATAGCTAGTATGTACATTACTTATCCACTCAGTCTCAACTGTGGCCCCGGAGTTGGCTTGAGAGTTGCTAAAAACACAATGCAATTGTTCTGCAGTTGAAATAGGAAGAGGGTACCCTGCAGAGCTGTCAAATACATACTTAGGTGAAGCCAAATCACAGACAATATTGTTTTGTCAAACCTGGGCAAATTAGTAGATAAGAACACATTCTGAAGCCCGCCCGCTGATGTGCAGCATCCTGCCTCAAGTAACCATTTTAAAGTATCCACCTGTGGTTTCCAGTAGAGTCTCTGACCTTTCATTAAAGATCCAACTTTACTAGGCAATTGATTTTTGCTGGTCTCCAGGGTGGTCACAGACATGGATTTCACCGTAGTTAATATTATCCTCTTTTTAGGACTTTTGCCAAGTGAGAACGTGTTGTTAATGACCTTGTCTGGAGTGACTTCCTATGTATTGGAGACAGTGAAAACTGTGTGATGCTCCTCTTCCTAATAACTCAATCTTGGATACAGGGATGGAGGAGGCCTTACTTAGAGACTGCAGGGGGTTGTTGGAGCCAGTGCTGGCCCGGTTCCCTTCCACGCGGCACGGGGCAGTGGACAAAGCACACGCTCTAGAGTCAAGCAGACCTGGCCTCAGATCCCAACCCCACTGCACACCAGCTGCGTGATGGTGGATGTGTCACTGTTTCTCTGGGCCACTTGCTTCATCTGTCCGAGAGGCAATGTTCCATAGCTGCCTTCCAGCATTGCTGGGAGGAGGGAACGAGACAACATCTGTAAACACCTAGTACAGGCTCGACATGTCCATCATGAGTGCTCAGCAAACTTCTTCCTTTTCTCATCTTGTCTTCTTTTTTGCCTTGGAAAAGAACACAAATTACAAAGGATCTTACAGTGTAATACATTCTTCCAGATGGAGGAAAAAGCAAGAATCATGATATACCCGTCATATGACTGATGGGGAAACTAGAGGCCCAGGCAGATGAAAGAGCATGCTCATTCACTCACACATGTCCCGCTGTGCTCCAGGAACTGAACAAGAAGCACTGCCTTATCTTCTGGACATATTTCAGGTCTCGCATGGCTTGACCGCTCTGCAGATGTGACACTGTCTGCCGTCTGCCCCTCCACCAGCCCCAGGCCTCACCCCCTGCACACCTCTATAGACTCTCTGCACGGCACCTGTCTCTCCTGGTCTGCTGGTGGTGCTGATGTTCCCCAACGGCTTATCCTCAGCTTGCTTCTCTTCTTAACAGCCATCTCATCCTCTTCCATAGCTTTTTGTGGTCAGATCTTTATCTCTAGCACAAATCTCTTTCTGAGCTCCAAACCCATGTAGGAACTATTAATGTTTCCTGAATGAGTCTACACAGGTGTTCCATGGGCACCTGGAACTCAGCATGCACCAAGAGAAACCTACATCTTCCTCGACAAGACTTCTCCTTTCCTCCTGTGCTTCCCACCACTCACGTGCTCAAACTGGAAACTGGTATCAACCTAAACTCTTTGCTCTCTCTAACACCCGCCCCCATTGCCACCCAATTACCCACCACTTTCAATTCATTCCACCTGAGAAACATCTCATACGCCTGCCTTCCCCATCCTGTCTCCCCGGCCACTGCAGTGGTTCAGACTCGTGCCACTCACTGGCACTGTTGTGCCAGCCTCCTCCCTGTTGCCCTGCTGCCAGGCTGTCCTGACTCCCACCCAGCCTGCACGCATGCTGAAGCACAGCTCTAGCCGTGGGGCATGCATGCTGAAAAATCTGGCCTACTGGGTAAAGTCCTATAGAGCTAAGACATGAGACGTGTTCTCTTTTCCTACTCTAAGACAAACGGTGACTTCCAGAAGGCAGAACCTGTGTCGTGTTTCTCTGTATCCCTGGTAGCACAATACCCTGAGTATAGTTTATTCTGAGCAAATGTTTCATAGACTCTTAACATCAAAAGATATCTTAAAGACAATCTGGTCCAAACCTCTCATTTTCCAGAAGCTAAAACAGAGGCCCAGAGATGGGAAGCAAATTGCTTAAGATCATACATCTAGCTGTGGTTGTATTCCCTGAATATCTATAGCACTTTAGAGTTCACAAAGTATTTTCCCATATAATATCATTTTTAATCCTACAAATAGCTTACAATGTAGGTATAATTATCCTCATTATATAGATGAGAAAAGTGAAGCTCATACAGTTAAAAAAACGAGACAGACTATCTTCTGATCCAAGTTCAATACTCTTTTGACCATAGCTAGCCATAACGTCAGGCACTTACTGGGTGTTCAATAAATATTTGTTAAATGAATTAACCTATACTGGAATGATAAGCTAATAGCCTTGCACAAGTGAGCAAATACACGTTTATTGAATAAATTGCTAGGTGGTTGTATACTTAATTCCCTTCTGGTACTTAACTCTCTTTTCTCATGCTGACTTTTTAGAGGTGAAAGGCTGCATTCCTTTGAGTCAAGTGTAGTCAACAAGAGCTTTGCTAAGAGCAGACGGACACGGAGTGTGGATGTGACCCCTATGCCTATTGATTGTGAGCTGTCCAGCTGGTCGTCCTGGACCACGTGTGACCCCTGTCAGAAGAAAAGGGTAAGTGCCCACGCCTGGGGAGGCTCTAAGCTTCCAGGAGCCCTGACCTCAGCAAGGTTGGCTGAGGCATTGCCTGCAGGGCCTGGATCATGGTAGGGCCCCAATAAATGTTGGCTGATTAAAATAAAGAAGCCTTTCCCTCTGCGCTTCCAAGTAGCAATCGGATCCTTCCTTTGTTCCTCCAGTGTTTTCCAAGCACATCCATCCTTGCTTCCTCTAGCAGCTTCCTAATAGGCCTCCCTGCCTTGAACCTGTTCTTTCAATCCATCTTTCATGGTGTAACTGCGGTAGACTATCACACTGCAAGTCTGAGCTCTTTCTCCAGCCTGAAACCATTCAAAGTCTACCCCTGGCCCTTAGTATCAAGTCCGGACTCATAGCATTCGAGGGTCCCCAGGACCTAGCCCGGCCTGCGTCTCCATAGAAGATCCCCAGCCCAGCACACGGAACCCTTGCACTTCTCTGACCGCTTCACCCTCTCTGGGCTTTTATCTGTGCCGCTTTTCCAGGCCTTTCCACTTCTTTCACTGGCTAACACCTACTCATAATTTGGAACTCTGCCCAGTCCCCTGACTTCTCCTCAGCTCCGCTTCCATTTATAAGGCAAGCTTTCAGGAGCTTCCACAGCTCCCTGTCATTCCCGTATCCTAGCATTTATCACAACACGCTGCTCCACTTAGCAGTGAACTCGTGAAGACTTATTCAATTGTTTCTCCAGTGTGTAGGCCAGTTTCTGGCACATAATAAGTATTTTGTAAATATTTGGTGTTTGATCTCATTTGATTTTCTGCGGTCTCTATGAGGAAGGGAGGATTGTGGTTATACTTTCTGTTAGACTGATAGGTAAACAGAGAATCAGAGCCAATAAGTGACTTCGTGGATTCACCCAGCAGCAACTGCAGGCCTTGAACTCGGGCCACTGCTTCCTTGTCTAGTGTTCTACTAATGAGCACACACAGTCTCTGCAGTATTTGTCCTTCAGCCTCCCTTGCTGTAGGAGGGCTGACCCGGGATCCCAGCCCTGAGAACAGCAGATGTGTCAGAGAAAAGATAATGGTTGTTATTTCCCCAGATCCTTGGGAAACCAGACCGGTCATGGGCTGAGACTCTAAAGAGGCTGTAGAAATAGGCCCAGGACAATTATGCAGTTAATTGGATCAATGGAGACAGCCAAGCTGGATCATTCAGTTCCCAAAGTAGGTTTTATTGCTGAAGTTATCAGCATTGATCCAATTATTTGGATAATTGCTTCATCTGCGCCATAAACCAGGAAGACTCAGCATGAATCAGCAGCTGGCCAGAGCACCTCGCTCTGAGCTTGCTGCAGACGCTCCCCCAGCTGGTATCGCCCCTGTCTGCAGGGCCACCAGTGGGGGATCAACCAAACTTCTCACCTCAAACTGGGAGATGTATTTCCTCCATCATTTCCACACTCCTCAAGCCCGCTCTGCCTTTGGAGCCTGGGGGTAGTTTCTCTGCAGGCCTGGTCCCTGTCCTCACAGCCTCTGCCTTCCAAAAAGAATGACCCTCTGCAAGTACAAAGGAGCGTGGGCAAAGTGTTATCTGTATTTTTTTTTTGGATTTCCAAAGCCACGAGTACAGTAATTATTACACAAATAATAACTCTGCTTATTAAAATTTCACTATGCAAAGCGGCTGCTATCTGGGTTTGCCCTTCTTTTGTGCACCAAAATCTTCACTGCAACTAACGTTTGGAAACCACCCAGATCTGATCAATTCCTGCCTCTGAAGCAGCTTGTCGTTGCCCCAGGATGAAATACTAAATCCGCCTTCCTGTGGGGCTGTGTGTTACTGCTCCCGTCTGCATCTTTCTCCCACTCTGATCGCTCTCCCTCTTGCACTCTTCTCTCCAGCCGTGATGAGTGTCTCTTTGCTTTCTGGAATATGCCACATCCTCTCTAGATCTCTCAGCTTTGGCTCAGTAATTTCCCCTACCTAGGTCGCTCTTCTCTGCTGTCTTCATGCTGGTTCTCCACGTCTGCCTGACATTCCTACTGTGCCTTCAAGTTTCAGCCTAGTGGTCACTTCTTCCAGATGTCTTCCACTGTCTCCTAAGTTTGCACGGGGATTCTCCCATGAGCACACGGAGCACTCTGCATTTGCCCGATCATGCCACCCGTTACACTGTGTTGTCACTGCTTGGGGCCCACCACTACTGTCTGTGACCTCCTTGAAAGCAGGCTGGATGACATGGTTATGAGTGAAAACAAACAATAAGCAGAGGAAAATAACACCTACCTTTTTCAACACTCAGTGGCTAAATCAATAATTTTAGAATAAATGAACAAAAAGATAGAGATATAGCAATACTGCTAATAATCATTAATAAAAAAAATAAATAAATACAAAAAATTGAGTGCCTACCATGTACCAGACAACATGAGATTATATAATTTAAACTTCATAGCTACACATTTAGATAATTCATTATACCCATTTTACAGATGAATAAATTGAGTACAGAAGTAAATTACTTAACAAAGGTTAAGTAATTTGCCCAACATCACATGACTACAAAGTATCAAAGTCAGTTGTGGCTCCAAAGCTCATTCTTTTGCAATTATAATATTCTGATGCCTTAAGGAATAAATGAGAAGACTTGAATTATCTCATTGGAGTAATTAAGCTGAGAGAATGTTTATTGTTTTTGTTATTGAACAAGCCACCTGAGTCTATTTACTAATTTTGATTCCAAACTTATGGCTTTTCTACATTCAGCAAGTCTTGACGGATCATTGCAGATGCAGAGGTCAAAGGCAAGGTCCCTGCCCTCAGAGAGCTCACAGTGCAATTGGAGAAACAACAGTCGGGCAAACAGCCAATCGCAACATAGACCCTTAAGTGTAGATAATGGGGAAGCGCAAGGGGCAAGGGAGCAGCAATCAGACACTTCAGTGCTCTCGAGGAGCCCGAGTCCTGACTCAAGACCCATTTGCAGAGCATCCCTCAGCTCCCCGGGTCCCCAAGGCTCTGCCCCTTTTCACCTTGCTCCTTTCTGCTACAGTACAGACATGCCTACTTGCTCCGGCCCGCCCAGTTCCATGGGGACCCATGCAACTCCTCTGACAAGGAAGTGGAAGACTGTGTCACCACCAGACCATGCAGAAGTCAAGTGCGATGTGAAGGCTTTGTGTGCCCGCAGACAGGTATAAATTGACCTGGGAGCGGGAGGGGAAACCTTACAAATGAAGCGATGACACATGATGACGGAGGGGTGGGCCATGCCTAGTGCTCAAGGTCAGGGTCACGGGACAGGCCTGGAATCCTCCTTGTCCCCAAATCTCTGACCTCCTTTTTCATGAAAATAACCCTATCACGTAGGTGTCGTTATTATCCCCATTTTACAATTGAAGAAATTGAGACTTTGAGAGGTTACTTGCCCAAGAACCTACAGCAGGTGAGTGGAAGAGCTTCACTTCAGTTAGAAATTTGGAAATTCAAATTACATTCATTGACATTAAGGACATCAAAAGTACATGTGCCAGAATCAGAAGTCTTAGGTTGGGTCTCATTTCGACTTTGCGACTAGGAGAAGTCACTTAACCTGTCTGCATTTTTGTCCCCTCAACAGAAAATCAGGGGTGATGTCAACACCTGACAAGTCTGTTATAAGAATCAAGTGACATCATGGATATGCAAGCTCTTTGTAGACTGTTAGTTCTTCTCTGTCTCCGAGAGGCCTGGGACTGAGTACAATGTGGCAAAACCTGAAACAGTTAAACAGAATGGTTAGCATCATTTATCTCTGAGAACTCTTTGGAAAGACAGCCCCTGTCATTTGCATTTCTGCATAACCACATCCACTAAGGCATAATACAGTCAATAAAGATTATTGATTATAAGAAGGAAGGAAAGAGATGTAGAAGGAAAGATGGACAGGTGGACAGAAGGAAGGAAGAAAGGAATACATGAATAGAAAATCACTTGCTGCAAAACTAAATAAATACTCATTTTTCAACTCATGCATTTAGAAAATCTAAGCAAACATATGCCTCTCTATTGCTCCAAGTCTCTGGCAAAAATAAGGGTATTTTGACCCAAATTATCTAGATGGGAGTTGTAACTCTGCACATTTACTGTACCCATGTGGCCTGGGCACTGGGATCTTTCAAGAAATATCTAGGGATTCTTAGAGCAATTTCTGGGGCTTATTGCAAACGCAAAATTCCAACCAATAAATCTGAGAGACTTTTACAGGGTATCCATGGACTTGTTAATGCCAGTGTTCTGTGATTCTGGCCAAAGCCATACTGTTATTGGGGCAGGCTTTAGCTTAAATGCCTTGCAAGAAACATTTGAAGACCAGATTGTTATTTTTCTGCTGTTAACACTACAAGAACATTGGTTAAAAGTGATCAGATATATCCAAGGAAACAGAGTCACCTGTCTTATGGCTGTATCTCCTAGCAATATACAAATAAAGAAAGAAGTCAAGTCAGTGGGGAAAAAGTTAACAGGAAGCAAAAGTGATGCAAATAATTTTTCACAGTCCAAATGGTTGTTGAAGACGGTGTGCGTTAGTGGGAAGAATTTGTCATTAGACAGTTAAAGTTTCCAATCCCAATGCAGATATGTACTAGCAATGTGCAATTGGCCCTGAAAACTCTGATGACATTAGCGACAACACCGACACAGCACTTACTGTGAGT
>RJWJ010047817.1:0-10833 GCA_004363605.1 Indri indri | reverse complement strand
CTACAGGCATGCGCCACCATGCCCGGCTAATTTTTTTTTTTCTATATATATTTTTAGCTGTCCAATTAATTTCTTTCTATTTTTTTGGTAGAGACGGGGTCTCGCTCTTGCTCAGGCTGGTCTCGAACCCCTGAGCTCAAACAATCCGCCCGCCTCGGCCTCCCAGAGTGCTAGGATTACAGGCGTGAGCCACCACGCCCTGCCTATTTTTTACTTATTTTTATTGTTCTAAGAGATGAGGTCTCACTCTGTCACCCAGGCTGGTGTGCAGTAGCACAGTCATAGCTTACCGTAGCCTCAAACTCCTGGGCTCAAGTGATTCTTCCGCCTCAGCCTCCCGAGAAGCTAGGACTGCTTGTGTGCACCACCATGGCCCGCTGATTTTTCTTTTCTTTTCTTTTTTTTTTTAGAGATGGGATTTCACTATGTTGCCCAGGCTGGTTTTGAATTCCTGGCTTTTTTTTTTTTTTTTTGCTTTGTTTTGTTTTTACTCTGGTAAATATTCCTTGGGGTTTTGTTGTTCTTGTCATTGATTTGGTTCTTCTTTTCATTTCTTTTCTTGTTCTTGCCCTCTTTTTGTTTCTTGTATCTGTGTACAGAGGTCAAGAGGGTTTATTGTTGGTTACTAATATTTGAATGGTGCAAATTTTCCCTGGACCAGCTATTTGCAAGAGGTTCCTGTTAGAGAGGGGCCAGAACTGTCCAAGAACCTTCCTCATGGCTCAGGGTTGTGTAAGAGTTCTCGGAGCCTTTAATTCTCCGCAGCTAATGAAGATAGGGCTTTTCACTCTGTTGCCCAGGCCGGATGAAGTGAGGCGCACTATAATCTCAAACTCCTGGGCTCAAGTGAACCTCCTTGTGTATTCTCATGAGTAGCTAGCACATGCCACAGTGTCTGCCTAATTTTTAAATTTTTTGTAGAGATGGGGTCTTGCTATGTTGCCCAGGCTGGTCTCCTGTCCTCAAGCGATCCTCCCACCTCAGCCTCCCAAAGTGCTGGGATTATAGGTGTGAGCCACCATGCCTGGTCCCTGGCTGAGTGATCTTGGACCAGTTGTTTAATTTCTCTTAGACTCGGTTTCCTTCTCTGTAAAATGGTCATAAAAATACCTTATATCTTAAAGGTCAGTATGTTTCCCAAACTTGCTTGGTGACAAGAATCACATTAGACACTAGTTAGACAATCCCGATTTCCCCAGAGCATTGCTTGGGGGTGAAGAAGAAAATTTTTTCACTTTTTAATGTTTAATGCACAGACATACTACATAGAGTACATAAATAGATACACATTATGTTTGATATTAAAATTTCATGGAGGGGATACTTAGGAAAAAAATGTCCAAAAATGCTCCTTAGAGAAATGATTAAAAAGAAAAAGGTGGAGAAACACTGCTCTAGAGCAGTGATCCTCCCAGTGTGGTCCCTGGTTAAAAATGTAAATTCTCAAGTTCCACCCAGACCTACAGAATCAGAAACTCTGGGGGTAGGGACCAACGATCTATGGTTTAACTAATCCTTCAATGATTCTGATAAGCACTAAAGTTTGAGAACCACTGCCCTAGAGAATATGAATGGGGTAGGGGCCCAGGAATCTATATTTTTAACAATCTCTCCTAAGGCATATTGCAGGAACACTGACTTGGCATTTTGGAAGTACTTTGAAAAATTTAAGTGACTTTCCAGATGGTAAATAATATTATTTTCATTAGGAGGAAACAGGCTAAACCATAAAGCAAAGGTCACTAACTACTGAGCACTTAGTCATGCCTCTGAGTATCTTGCACAGGCTGTTAATCGTCACAAACAATCCATGAAGGAGGTTAAGAGGATTGACTCTGAAGCTAGATTGACTGGGTTCTTATTTAGCCTGTGACTTAGTTTATGCATCTGTAAAATGGGAATAATAACGGTACTTCTCTCACAGGTTTGCTGTGAGAATGAAGGGAGCTTGCTGATCAGCTCTTAGAGCGCCTGCCTGTTGGCGCCACTCAGCTGTTATCATCACTTCTAAGTGCACCGTATTACAAGATGGAGAAGGGAGAATTTGAACACAGTCAGTGTTCTTAAGGACTAAGCTATATAGCCCAGTGGTTCTCAAATTGTCATCCCACCTGCCAGTAGCATCAGCAGAGAATTTGTTAGAGATGCAAATTCCCAGGCCCTATCCCAGATGTACAGAATGAGAAACTCTGAGGGGTGGAGCTCAGCAGTCTAAGTTTTAAGCCCTCTAGGCGATTCTGATGCACAATAGAGTCTGGAAACCACAGCTACAGCTCTAGAGGTTCTGGTGGGCGGGGTGTCAAAAAAAAAGCCTGGAGGTGTTGGGAGCAACTTGAGTGCATCCCTCCTGGAAGTGCGGAAAACTCTGATTTAGTTGTGCTCATCAGCCGCAGCCACTTCTTTAGGCCAGGGGTGGGGCCTGGCGCGCGAGGCCTGCCGGGGCTTGTAGTTCCCACCGCTCCCGCGCGGAGGCGCCTGCGCGTTGGCCGCTAACTCGCTCTAGTTGCTGTGGTCGGGGCTCGGGACCGGCTGCCATCTTAGTCGAGGGACTGAGGAGTCGCCGCCGCCCCGAGTCCCGGTAAACATCCGCGGGCGGACTGGGGGCACTTCTGGGGAGAGTGGGTATCGCGCCTAAGAGTGTCCATGGAGAACGAGGGTAGAGGAGTTCGGCGCGCGAGTTGGGACCCCAGAGCCGCGGCTGCTCCTTCTTCGCTCAGAGCTGGTGCCCGTTGGGGGCGCGGGGAGCTCGGGCTAGTGGCCCGGGCCGGGAGGGGGTGGGTTGGTCGCAAGTGCCGAGCGGTCAGCGCCTGGCCGAGGATCTCAGAGCTCCTCGCCTTATGGGCACCGAGTTGTGAAAGGGCTGGGCCGCGACGGGCGTGGGTAGGGTCTGGCCCCGCGCCCCTAAGCCCCACCCGGGGGCCACTGTCTCGCGGCCCGGCCTACGCGCGGGGCCCGGCAGCTGCGACCGGCGCGGGCTACGTGGCCCTGTGAGGGGCGGCGGCCAGGCCCCCCTGCCACCCGGCTGGCCTTCTCGAGACTTTCCCAAGCCCCCAGTCGCTAGGAAAGCCCAGCACAGCGGCAGCCTCCCCTTCTTTCTTGCACTCCCCTCCTCCCTCCATTGTCCCCCCGCGTGGTGGTCCAGGTCCCGGCGCCCGCCACCGTCGTGGCGGCGCCGACTTTGCAGACGTGGAGCTGTCACTGTCCTTCCTCCTGAGGGTGTCCTTTTCTTTAGCAGAGAAAAGACGAAAGTAGCCGCGAACGTATTCTAAAGGTCGAAACATGACGAGGACTTGACTTTTATGTGGAGAACTCAAGTTTTCAGACTTAGTTCCGGGCCATGTCTTAAAGACAGAAACACAGGGTCTGTGCGCCCGAGGTAGACGTTGGGCCTAAAGCTAGTCAGAGATGTAATCTCTGTGAACTTGTGAAAAGTACCGGAAACCCACGATTCCCCAGTATCAACTCAACCTTGTTTTCTTGGTTATATTTGTATCTGTATCTTATTACGGTTTTTGCCATTCTTGTACAACTGCAGTACTCTTGTTTTGGGGTGGGGGATGGGGAAGCAAGAGTGGAATTTTTCTTTGAAAATTAGTGAGGCACTGGAGCCAGGCACCTATCGTTGCACTTAGGTGGGTTCTTCTGTATCTGTTCCTAATATAGTTCGATCTTAAGAAGTAAGTATGTAAAGGCAGTGTACTTCTACTCAAAATCGGCTAAGAAATTGTTTCTCAGCTGAAATGAAGTTCTCATGGCAGATCCAATTAGAGCCTGCACTGTGTATTTACAGGTTTATTTAAGGTACAGTTTCTTCATTTTTAAGATTTAGAAATAAAGGTGGAAATTCTATTGCTTTTTTTGAACAGTTCATGTACCTTTTTTTGGTGTAGTCCAAAAGGAATTCCTTCATGTTCAGCTTACAAGTCAACAAGGATATGATATGAAATAAAAAACAAGCGAAGAGTACTTCTTTAGTGTCTTCTACAGTAAATCATTTCTATGTTCTTTTAAAAAAAGATGTCTTTAAAACTGTTGGGGGAGACAGACAAATCAGTAGTCTCCAAGTTTGGACCATTAGAATAATTAGAAGAGCTTTTTAGAGGTAGAAATTCGAGGGTCTTACCTTGCGAGACTGATTTACTAGATCTGGGTTGGCTCCAACCAATTTCTTTTTAAAATATGCCTTAGGTAATTCTTATAGTTTTGGGAACCACTGAGGCAAACAACACTGTGGACATGCCAAGGATAGCTCAAAAAGCTTAGAGACAGGAGAAGAGGATGTGGCCAGTTCTGTCAGGGGGATTGGCCAGAGGAGGAGGCAAGACCTGCTGCTGGACCCGAGTTGGGTCTTAGAGGATGAGTAGGAATGTGACAAGACAAGGGTGGGGAAAGGAAAGGACAGGGCAAGCCCAGGAAATGCCTTAATGTTGTGTGTAAATGCAGAGTATTGTGGAAGAAAAAGGGTTCAGGGAACAGAGAGTGAGGTGTGGAAGGAGAGCATTTTGGGACGTGAGGCCAGAAAGGTAAAAGGAGGGAACTGCATGAAAAGTTCTAAGTATAATGCCGAAATTTTTTATTTTATGTTGTTAGAAATAGATACAGATTTGTAGACAGGGAAGTGATGTGAGTACATGTGTGCTTTAGAAAGATGGCTCTGGCGACGAGTGAAAGGATGAAAGAGTGGCTATTAGCAGAAGTCTAGGTGAGAAGTGACAAAGCCTGACCTTGGAGAGAGGCTATACGGATGATCAAAGATTGGATTTAGGTCTTTACTAGTGCAATAATGAGGATTTTTTTTCTAAAAGCTAACCTGGGTAAAGGGCTCCTTTTCTGTTAAAAGAAGACACTAGCAAGTCTGAATAATATTGACAGGTTATATATGTTAATAGTATGAAAGTGAATTTTTCATTAGCATCTTTGAGAAATCAGAAAGAACCAGGTGAGATGCAGTTTGGAAGAGAACTAGGAGTTTGGACTGAAATTTGTGACTATTAACATTATTGGTCTAGCTAGGCTTGTTGAAGTGTTTTTCTCTCAGCCTGTAGAAACTTGGTACTTGAACTTTAGAGTTGGAAGAAATTACAGAGATTATTTAGTCCATAGTGGCAAATATATTTTGGTTTATAGGCCAACTCTGATTGGAAGTGCCGGAAGCACTGTGTTTAGAAGGCTCCTGGATGTATGGGTTCTTTGGGAAAGTGTGTTATGATTGATTAGTGATGCCTCCTATGGACAGTTATCTAGTGGGTGGTATATGTGTATGTGCCAAAGTTAAATAACTTACTGAAAACTAATTAAGAGTCAGAGCTAAAACTAAAACCAGTGTTTGCAGTTCTCAGCCTGGTATTCTCTGGTTTGCCAAGACGAATGTGCTAAAGACCTTCTGGTAGTAGACTAGGAAAAAAGGGATTTCTAACCTGTGCCTCTTGACTGTTGAGACAAGAGTTTAAAAAGGAACTTTGGCCCAGAAGTAGTTTTGTTGTATTCATTCTGGCTTGAGAAATTTGTGTTAGTAGTAATAGGAAATAGTCATCTGTTTTTTGTGGGTTTCTTCCCCACTTCTTTCTTTTTGCTTACCCCTCTCAATTTTGGGTTTTGGGGATTGGTTTACTATATACGAATTAAGGCAAAAGTATATAAGATTTTTCTTTTCTGTATTTATAGTACTTAGCCAAATTCTGGACTCATAATAAGCACTCAGTAAAAGGCATGTTGATTTTTTGGCTGTAAATGATACTGGCTTTAAGTCAATATAAATTAGTGAGGGGTTTCACAGAATTGAATTGCAGCATTCTGTGGTTGGGATCTTGGCCCTCAACTAAAAACCTTAGTTTGGAAACTACCCTCAAAACTAGAAGCAATTAACCAGAAACTGTTCTGCCTCTATCCTCTTCCTTGGAAAACTGCTGCCAACTCAGCTTTTGTGCTTCTTTTCAGAACTGACTATACCCAGACACTTAGAGTGCTTTTTCTTTTCCTGTTCCTAGGAGCCTCCAAGTTGCAGAGACTATCCATATGGTGATAATCCTTGTAGGCAGAGTATGTGTTTATATGGCCATTCTCATTTTGCCACATGGCTGTGATACCCAGAGTGGAATCTTTTCCATATAATGTATGAATCATTTCCCCCAACTTGCCCCCTTATCCTGCCTGGCCCATCAAAAATTATCTATCCCAAGAAATTTTTTTTTAAAGATTTTGTGCTGTCAGATTCCTAAGGTCATTGCATATCTGATGTGTTTATTCATAGGAGTAATGTGTATTAATGGACCTTCCTTTCTTTTTCAGGTAACATGCATTTCACAGTGGCCTTCTGGAGACAACGCCTTAACCCAAAGAAGTGACTCATACTGTGAGAAGTTCAGGTATGGTGACATTCCTGTGAGAGAGATTTGGGGGCAGGAGTGGTGCAGAGGGCAAACTCTGGTCGTATAACTGCTATGGCAAGGTGTGGGGAGAAAGCAGTGTTGATGCTAGCTACATCAGTTGATTGAAGAAATAGGCAATTTCTACTTGGATGTGAAACCCAAAACCTCCTCTGCAAGGATTAGCCTGTGAGCTACAATGTGCTCTTAATTTGGGTCCTCTGATTTTTCTGTCTTTATAGGTCCCGTATATATACACACACTTTCTCCACTTGTGCTGTTTTATAAATATTTATCTCTGTATACTTTTTAGACGTGTGCATGTGTATGGTTAAGTGGGGGAATTAAAAAGAAAGCAACATGGTGCAGTGGAAAAAGAATAGAGGACTTGGAAAGAAAAGGTCTGGGTTCTGATTTGATTTTGCTGCTGGTAAGCTGTGTGACTTTTGGCAAGTTATTTAGTCTTGCCAAGCCTCAGTTTATGTATCTGTAAAATAGATAAGTATTGCTTCCTACTCCCCTCCTTGGCATTGTTGTGAAGATCACATAAATAATCCCTATTACATCTTCAGAAAAGAAAATGAATTCACAACTTGATGTTATTTAGATCCACAAAGTGGGAGAAGTTGGCAATAATATTTTGAAGGAACACATGAGGACAAGACAGATCACTTTAAAAGGTCAGGAGAGAGAAAAGGAAGACTACTGGATAAGAAAAAAAGGTAGAACATAAAGTTAAGCAGCAAGGATAGGGAGTGAATGAAGGTAGAGCAGGTGAATTGACACGTAAGAGATCTGAATAGGAAGAGAGTGGTAAAATAGAACTACCATATGATCTAGCATTTCCACTTCTAGGTATATATTCAAAGAAAATAAAATCACTGTTTTGAAGAAATACCTGCACTTTCATGTTCTTTTCAGCATGATTCACAATAGCCAAGATAATGGAAACAGCCTAAGTGTCGACACATAAATGGATAAAGAAATTGTGTGTGTATATGTGTTTTATGTATATAAAAAATGGAATAAGAACCTTAGAAGTCTGACCTTTTGCAGCAGTATGGATGAAGCTGGAGGACATTATGCTAAATGAAATAAGCCATATGCAGAAAGACAAATACATGACCTCTCTTGTATGTGGAATCTAAAGAAGTTGAAACTCATAGAAATGGAGAGTAGAAGGGTTGTTATTCGGGTTTGGGGTGGTAAATGGGGGAAATTGGGAGATGTTGGTCAAGGGTACAGACTTGCAGTTGTAAGGTGGATAAATTGAGACCTAATGTACAGCATGGTAACTATAGTTGATGATCATGTGCTGTATACTTGAAATTAACTGAAAGAGCAGATCTTAAGTATTCTTAACACACACACAAAAGGTAACTGTGCATTGATGGTTGTGTTAATTAGCTCGATTGTGAACAATCCTTTCATATGTGTGTATATCAAAACATGTACACCTTGGATATATACAGTTTTTATTTATTATACTTCAATAAAGCTGGAAAAAAAAACTTAAAAATAGGAAGAGAGTGGTCTCTCACTTGCCTAACTGTAACCTTGAGACTATTGTCCTTAGCACCTACCTTTACATATGTCCTGTTCATACTTAGGTTTTTGTCTCCACTGTAAACATTAATGTTTATTATTTCATGAATTTGTGTGACCCCTTGTTTTTATATTTTTGTTGACCAGTTGCCTTATAAATGCCGAGACCAAGGCTGTGATTTGCTCATTGTGGTGTTCCATTTGCTATAATCAAATGTGCGCTTAATCTGTTCTTTCTGATAATTATGGAGAAAAAGGAAGGATAGTGGGGTGATTTGTGAGAAATATTAGAATGGAAGTAGGTAAGAGGGAAAGTAGATAGAAAGAGGAAGGAGTCTCAAGATGATAAAAGAAAAGACATGAAAATGAAAAAGATGCAGAGCAAAAAGGGAAGAGGAAATGTTATCTCAGTAAAGGAACAAGGCAGCTTTCATTTCTTTAGTGGTGATATAATACCTCACAAAAAGTTCTGTGCTGGGAAAGATCATTCTCCATACCAAATATCTTTAAAACAAAATATTTTCAATGTATCCATTTCATCCTGAGCTCACGAAACAGTTCTTTGTGGAAAGATACCTGGGCCAAGGTTCAGGGGACCTGGGTTCTGGTGTTAGGTTTGCTGGTCAGTTGAATTCTGTGATCTTGGGCAGTTCACTTAAGTCTCCCTAAGCCTTGTTTCCTCACTTGTCTATTAAACATTTTGAATATGATCTCAGGTTCTTTGTAGCTCATTCTATGATTATATTTTGTGCTTTTTGTGCTGGCTCACTAATTTTTCAGGTTTTTGTTGACATCACAATATAGGACTGATATCAGAAATATCTTATAATAAGACTTCATAATGTGAGTGCTTTATAAATAAGAAGCCATGTTATTTTAATTGCTACTTTAAAAACTGGCACACAGACCTGTAGGAAATCTAAGTATAGAAATGTTAAGTTTGTAATATTCAGCAAGCACTTATTGAACTGCTCTTGTGCTAGGTTCTCAGGGGTACTCAAATATAAAACTCTTGCTTCAAGGATTTTGTATTTTTTGCCAGGAAAACAAATTTGTTGGCCATTGATTATTGTAAAAAATAAGATGATAAATGCTATAATAAGGGTTGCATTGGGTTGCAATTTAAGAAATTAACTTTAGATTTTTTGGTTCCTTTTACATTATTGAATGCATTCTAAGTACGCTTCTGTGTGAGGCATTGCTGGGATGATGAAAAGCAGTCCCTGTCCTCAAGAAGCTTGTCATTTTTTTTTATGTCTGGAAACTGCTTACCCTAATAGACATATCCTCAATCCCAAGAAAGAGAAGAATTTTTATAGTGTATCATCACTTTATAGGTTAAGAATTCATCCGCACCTCACTCCAGAAATGTCTAATGACATACTTGCTTTCTGAGAAAATATTATTTTATTGGATTCCACAACCTTTTCTCTGTCAGTTATTTTTTTTTTTAAAGACAAGAAAAACTCCAGAAATGCCATCTGCATTTAGATGAACTTTGGTTTGCTTCTTAGTCATTCATGCAAAGAAAGAGTAAATTCTACAGTTTTGTCTGTCTTTTAATTCTTTGTTGCAAAGAATCAATTCAGTTGGTCACAGAGGAAAGGATTCTAGTCTAAAGGATTGTACTGTAGTGGTTAACAGTGTGTACTAGGGTTAAGTTGATTTTAAATTTGGACTCTACCATGTACTGGCAGTATGACCTTGGCCAAGCTACTTAATTTCTTTGTACCTTAGTTTCCTTTTCTGTAAATTGGGAATAGTAATAGGGATATCCGTAGGGAAAATGTGTTTCTGCTTGAGTGATATTTGGCTCACAGTAAGCACGACACATTAGTTGTTATTGTTGTCGTTATCATTACCGCCAGCCTTGTCTTTCTTGAAATTATCTCAATTCATTAATTCGTTCAGTAAGCTTATATAGGGTAAGCATTATAAATTTAAATGCCTATAAGGGCTAGATGAACATTTAGTCAGTAATAAAAGATCAGATTGGGACTTGAAGTGAACTAGGGAATTCATGTCCCTCCAGAGGGACAGCTGTTAAAGCAGCTTTGGCTCACTATTTGTTTTTTTTTTTTGAGACAGAGTCTCACTCTTTTGCCCGGGCTAGAGTGAGTGCCGTGGCGTCAGCCTAGCTCACAGCAACCTCAAACTCCTGGGCTCAAGCGATCCTTCTGCCTCAGCCTCCCGAGTAGCTGGGACTACAGGCATGCGCCACCATGCCTGGCTAATTTTTTCTGTATATTTTTAGTTGTCCGATTAATTTCTTTCTATTTTTTTTAGTAGAGATGAGGTCTCGCTCTTGCTCAGGCTGGTTTCGAACTCCTGAGCTCAAACAAGCCGCCCGCCTCGGCCTCCCAGAGTGCTAGGATTATAGGTGTGAGCCACCGCGCCCGGCCACTATTTTTTTTTAAATGCAGGTAAAATTTGTTCTCACCACAAAAAATAAGTATGTGAGGTTATGCATATGTTATTTATCTTGATTTAGTCATTCTACACTGTATGCATATTTCAAAGCATGTTGTACATGATAATATGTACCTTTTGTCAATAAAAATAATTTAAAAAATATTATTTAAGGTCTTAGGAATACACTCAGTGTATTGATTTAAAAAAAGTTTTCAGGGCCAGGCACAGTGGCTCACGCCTGTAATCCTATCACTCCAGGAGGCCAAGGCAGGAGGATCCCTTGAGGTCAGGAGTTCAAGACCAGTGTGAGCAAGGCAAGACCCTGTCTCTTCTAAAAATAGAAAAATTAGCTGGGCATTTTGGCATGCGCCTGTAGTCCCAGCTACTCGGGAGGTTGGGGCAGAAGGATTGCTTGAGCCCAGGAGTTTGAGATTGTGAGCTAGGCTGATGCCACAGCACTGTATCCCAGACAACAGAGTGAGACTCTGTCTCAAAAAAAAAAAAAAAAAAA
>RJWJ010047816.1:0-10828 GCA_004363605.1 Indri indri | reverse complement strand
GGGACCTGCGGGAGATTCCCGGATACCATGACGCCCCCTGGTGTTGCCACAGCCCTTTTTTCTGTGGTGGAAGGAGTGAGGGACCCTTAAGAGTGGTGCTGGTGCGGCACTTGGCACCTGTCAGGGGGACAGGCTCTCGCGGTGGGGGCGGGGTCCGCTCAGGCCAGGGCAGCCAGGAGCACCGCTGTGTGGTCAGGAACACGGCACCCTCGGACGCCTGCTTTCCTGCATGGCTGCGCCCTCCCAGGCTGCGCGGGGTGGGCCAGCGCCACTGAGGCCCTGGGCAGGAAAGGGCTCTGCTTGCAACAGCTGCTCCTGCCTCCCTGCTCCCTCTGGGCTGGTCACAGGCTGCATCTCGGTGGCTCAGCCAGACCTGGTGTCATCTGTCTCCCTGGCCCCTGGGGGGCTGAGGGCAGCAGGTGCCCATGTCCCTTGCCCCGTCTGTCATGTGTCTCACTGCGATCGGGTCCTCGACCTCAGGCAAGTCCTCCATCTCTCCCTTGCTTTGCCGCTGCTGCTCGGCCGGCTGGTAGCTTTGCTGTCCTGTCCTCAGCACTCAGCTCCTCTCCGTGCCCCCTCCCCTCCATAGGGGTGTGGGGTGGTGCCTGTGTTGGGGAATCACCCTGATGGGAGGAGGAGGAGGGCGTGACCTTGCCCATTTGATCCCTGGGACCCTTGGCCCCAGGCCTGAGAGAACCAGGCTGGTGCCCCCCCCACACACCCTGAGTGGGTGAGCAGCTGGGTGGGGGCCAAGTGCTGCTGTCAGCGCCTTCTCGGCCTCTGGTTCCCCTCCCGGGCTGTGTCAGGCCTTGACGGGCCGGAGGCAGACAGCCCGGGGATGGGGACAGGGCGGCTGACACACTCGGGACAGGGTGATGGAAACCTCCCCTCCTCGGTCTGAGTCACGGGGAGAGTGGGAGCTGGGCCCTGGCACAAGGCATCCTGGGGACCAGGAGGAAGAGGAGACCATGGGCAGGGTCACCTTGAGGGCTCAGGTGGCAGAGCTCGGAGTGGCTGGGTGGGGGCTCAGAGGGCCTCTGCCCACCCTGGGCTGTTTGGGCATCAGAGCCAGGAAGGCTTGGCAGCCTGGGCCCCTTCCCCCGCCCCCTCCCTCTCCCCTCAGCCGCCTGGCACCCGCACCCGGGAAGGGCCTGCTCTCCCAAGGCTCCCGCCAGCTTTGCTTCGTCGTCGCATGCGGCCTGGCTGAGGGGTCAGTGGTCTGAGCGACTCCGATCTGAGGAGGGGGGTGGAGGTGGGGGGCACATGTGCACACACACGTGCATGTGGAACACACGTGTGCTTAAACATGTCAACTATAGTACAGGCGGGTGCCTGAGTTCCCCTGGCGTGCCCCCGACACACATGTTCTCGCTCTTCCACACACGAGCCTGTGTGCACATATGTGTGCGCACGCGCCTCCTGCACGTCGTCTGCTTGCACGCGTCAGCACGCCCTGCGTCCGCACTCCGAGCCACCTGTGCATGCACCTGCATACAAATGCAGTCCCCGGACATTCCCTGGCGAGGAGGAGGGACCGCACTGGAGCAGACAGGGCTCTCCGACAGGCCGGCTCATGCGTCCCTGAAGCAGCGAGCGTGGGGGCTCAGCCTCCTCCAGTGCAGCCTTTCGGCCTGTGGGAGGGGAAACTGAGGCCCAGAGAGGGCCAGAACTGGCCTGGGTCCCGCAGGAGCCAGTGGGCCATGCTGAACAGGAGCCGAGACCTGTCTCCAGCCCTGAGACCTTTGCACAGCACAGCCAAGGACAGAAATGCTGTCTGCTGCCTGGGCACCCCTTCCTGCCCAGCTGCCTCCTGCCACCCCGCAAGCTGGTCGTGCTGGGCACCAGGAGGTGTGAGGCAGGCTTGGAGGTCCCAGTGGGTCATCTAGATGCCCTGCTCACCTGCCACCTCCTTGATAAAAACAGCTTGCCTTGGACTTCTTTGGGTTTCTTCCCCCACCCCGCTTTCCTTTCCTCTGTTCCAACCCTCTGGAGCTCAGTGCTGTAAATTGGTTTTGCTTTCACAGCAAAGGTTCAGAATTTTTTTCAAAGCACTCTCTTTCCTGGAGTTTCCCAGGAGGAGGAGCAGGAGGCGGAGGTGGCACTTGTGAACAGTCTCCAGCTTTCTCTGTCCAAATGTGGATTTCTCAGGCCTAATCTTCACATCCCTGGCCCCTGCCCAGGGCAGAGGGCGGGAGCACTAGGTTCTCTCTGTAGTTGAGAGCACAGGGTGGCGGCTGGGGCTGGGTCTGGTCAAGCGGCTGTGTCTGGCCTGCTGGGCAACCCGGGCAAGTCTCCCCTGGACCTGGGGCTCAGTTTCCCCACTTGGAAGGTGAGGGTTGATGAGATGGTCTGTGAGCTGGGACCCCTCCCCTCTGCATTTTGGGGATGGGCAGTGTGAGTCACCTGTTTTTTTCCCCTGTCAGATGGGCTGGGCAGGGACCTGGACCCCACTTTACAGATGTGGAAATAGACTCAGGTGGTGTGTTTACCTGGCTGGTTGGCCCAGTGGTCGGGCTCCAGGCCTCCCGACTCCTGGCTTGGGCTCACGTGGTTTAGAAGCCTTGATCCTGGCCTACGCTGTGCTGTGTTACTTGGAGCAACTCCCTGTCCCTCTCTGGGCCTCTGACTCTCCAGCCATGAAAGGGATGTGGGGCTTCAGCCATACTGTTCCAGAGGCCTGTGGCGCCCCCTACAGGATCCAGGTGCTCCCTGGGAAAGCACTTTGGGGAGATGCTACTAGGAGTGTCTCTGGCTTCCTGGACTCTTGTACCCTCTTTCCCTGGGCTCTGCTCTCCTGTAGGATGAGCTCTCCCAGGCCCTCCCCCTCCAGGAGACCCTGGCCTCTGCCTCCCCTAGCTTTGAGGGGCCCATAGCCGAGATGCTCTTTTCCCCCTCCCCCATGGAAGCTGAGACAAGGGAATTATTTTTGGAACAAGAGCAGTTACACAACAAATGAATTATTTATCTTTGGGCATGGAGGAAAGGAGGCATTTTGCTGGGCTGCTTAATCCTTTATCTGGATTTGGGGGTGCCCACTTGGGTACGTGGACATGTGTGTACAGGCCTGCTTGCCGTATGCAGATTGTGGGTGTGCTCGTGTGCGTACCTGTCCATGTGTGCGTGCTGTGGGGTTCTGGCTCATGTGGGGGTGCGTGGTCTTTGTGCGAGCCAGTGGATGAGTGTGGCCTCCAGTGTGCCGGGCATGCGTGCAAGTGTGTGTACCTGTGCCCACCTGTTCCTCTCCACGGTCCCTTCCCTGCCTGGTCCTCGGACTCTGTCTCCACTCCCCGCCATTCCCTCTCCCTCCTCCCAGCCCCCCGGGTCTCCTCCCCCTCTTGCCACCCACAGCCCTCCCTTCTTTTATGTAACAGGGACCCCAGAGTGCTGGCGGGCACAGAGGCCCCCGGGACGGGGTGTGGAGAAGGGACTGAGGCCTGCGCTGGAGCTCGAAGGGGCTGCCCCGAGCCCTCGCACTGACCCGGCCCCCCTCTTGGTGCTGCCTTTCAGGAACCAGGTGCCGATGGGTCTGTCCCTTCCTGCCCCCGTCTCTCTCGCTCCCCCTCAGTGCTGCATGCTCCAGCCGCCCGTGGGAATCGTCTGAAGCTCTGGGCCCAGAAGCCAGGGAGGAAGAGGAGGAAGAGGGACAGGAAGTCAAGTCCCGAGAAGCTGTGCACCTTCTCAGCAGGAGACAAGGAGCAGGCTGTGGGCCTCCATCCCTCCTGGGTCACCTGCTCTAGCACCCCAGGAGGCCCCCAGCAGTTGGCACTGGCCGTGCCCACCTCACCTGGGGCTCCTGCGCTGGGGGTCGCCCCCAAGATGGTGGCGACCCCGGGGAGGACTGTGCTGCCAGCCCCAGCCTCTGGCCACTAGGCCCCCAGCGTCCCGGCCCCTCACCCTGAGCCCGGCCATCGAGGGGGCCGAGGCCAGCGCCATGCTGCGCCTGGGGCTGTGCGCGGCGGCGCTGCTGTGCGTGTGCCGGCCGGGCACCGTGCGCGCCGACTGCTGGCTCATCGAGGGCGACAAGGGCTATGTGTGGCTGGCCATCTGCAGCCAGAACCAGCCGCCCTACGAGACCATCCCGCAGCACATCAACAGCACCGTGCACGACCTGCGGCTCAACGAGAACAAGCTCAAAGCCGTGCTCTACTCCTCGCTCAACCGCTTTGGGAACCTCACCGACCTCAACCTCACCAAGAACGAGATCTCCTACATTGAGGACGGCGCCTTCCTGGGCCAGTCGAGCCTGCAGGTCCTGCAGCTGGGCTACAACAAGCTCAGCAACCTGACGGAGGGCATGCTGCGTGGCATGAGCCGCCTGCAGTTCCTCTTCGTCCAGCACAACCTCATCGAGGTGGTCACGCCCACCGCCTTCTCCGAGTGCCCCAGCCTCATCAGCATCGACCTGTCCTCCAACCGCCTCAGCCGCCTGGACGGCGCCACCTTCGCCAGCCTGGCCAGCCTGATGGTGTGCGAGCTGGCCGGCAACCCCTTCAACTGCGAGTGCGACCTGTTTGGCTTCCTGGCCTGGCTCGTGGTCTTCAACAACGTCACTAAGAACTACGACCGCCTGCAGTGCGAGTCGCCGCGAGAGTTTGCTGGCTACCCGCTGCTGGTGCCCAGGCCCTACCACAGCCTCAATGCCATCACCGTGCTCCAGGCCAAGTGCCGCAACGGCTCGCTGCCCGCCCGGCCCGTGAGCCACCCCACGCCCTACTCCACCGATGCCCAGAGGGAGCCTGACGAGAACTCGGGTTTCAACCCCGACGACGTCCTTTCGGTGGAGCCACCGGCCTCGTCCACCACGGATGCGTCCGCGGGGCCCGCCATCAAGCTGCACCATGTCACCTTCACCTCGGCCACCCTGGTGGTCATCATCCCACACCCCTATAGCAAGATGTATGTCCTGGTCCAGTACAACAACAGCTACTTCTCCGACGTCATGACGCTCAAGAACAAGAAGGAGATCGTGACGCTGGACAAGCTGCGGGCGCACACCGAGTACACCTTCTGCGTGGCCTCACTGCGCAACAGCCGCCGCTTCAACCACACCTGCCTGACCTTCACCACGCGGGACCCCGTGCCGGGCGACCTGGCACCCAGCACCTCCACCACCACCCACTACATCATGACCATCCTGGGCTGCCTCTTCGGCATGGTCATCGTGCTGGGGGCGGTTTACTATTGCCTGCGCAAGCGGCGCATGCAGGAGGAGAAGCAGAAGTCCGTCAACGTCAAGAAAACCATCCTGGAGATGCGCTATGGGGCCGACGTGGACGCCGGCTCCATCGTGCACGCCGCCCAGAAGCTGGGCGAGCCCCCTGTACTGCCCGTGTCCCGCATGTCCTCCATCCCCTCCATGATCGGGGAGAAGCTGCCCGCCGCCAAGGGGCTGGAGCCCGGGCTGGACACGCCCAAGGTGGCCACGAAAGGCAACTATATCGAGGTGCGCACGGGCGCGGGTGGGGATGGCCTGCCTCGGCCTGAGGATGACCTCCCTGACCTCGAGAACCAGGGCTCAGCCGCGGAGATCTCCACCATCGCCAAGGAGGTGGACAAGGTCAACCAGATCATTAACAATTGCATCGATGCCCTCAAGCTGGACTCAGCCTCTTTCCTGGGGGGCAGCAGCGGTGGCGGGGAGCCCGAGCTGGCCTTTGAGTGCCAGTCCCTCCCTGCGGCCACTGCCACCACCTCGGCCGCTGCCCCTGGGGCGCTGGAGCTGCCCAGCTTCCTCTCACCCCCCTACAAGGAGAGCTCCCACCACCCGCTGCAGCGCCAGCTGAGCGCCGATGCCGCCGTCACCCGCAAGACCTGCAGCGTGTCATCCAGCGGCTCCATCAAGAGCGCCAAGGTCTTCAGCCTGGACGTGCCTGACCACCCAGCCGCCACGGGGCTGGCCAAGGCTGACTCCAAGTACATCGAGAAGGGCAGTCCCCTCAACAGCCCGCTGGACCGGCTGCCACTGGTGCCCGCGGGCAGCGGCGGGGGCAGCGGCGGGGGCGGGGGCGTCCACCACCTGGAGGTGAAGCCGGCCTACCACTGCAGCGAGCACCGGCACAGCTTCCCCGCCCTGTACTACGAGGAGGGCGCCGACAGCCTGAGCCAGCGCGTGTCCTTCCTCAAGCCGCTGACCCGCTCCAAGCGTGACTCCACCTACTCACAGCTCTCCCCCAGACACTACTACTCAGGGTACTCCTCCAGCCCCGAGTACTCGTCCGAGAGCACGCACAAGATCTGGGAGCGCTTCCGGCCCTACAAGAAGCACCACCGGGAGGAGGTGTACATGGCCGCCGGCCACGCCCTGCGCAAGAAGGTCCAGTTCGCCAAGGACGAGGACCTGCACGACATCCTCGATTACTGGAAAGGGGTCTCAGCCCAGCAGAAGCTGTGACCCTCTTCTCCCCGGTGAGGTCGGAGCTGGAGCGGGGAGGCCGTTGGGGGAAGGGCCCGGGCGGCCGGGGCGGGGGCAGACTGGGGGCCGGGGCTGAGAAGGGGACGCACACGCACACCCGCACGCACGCACCATGCACACACCTGACCACCACCTGACTGTGAACAAACCAACATCCGACAATAACGGACAGGAAAACAAAGACACATTTTCCTTAAAGTTTACAAACTGATACCGAAACCAGTCGTCTTTACTGTGCTGCCCAGGGACTCTGCTGGGGTGTGTGGGGCTGGGGGCGGCAGTGGGTAGGCAAGGAAGCCAGAAGAGGGCGTCGGGTCTGGGCCTAGGGCCAGGTTTGGGGCCAAAGGAGCCTGGAGTAGAGAGGGACCGAAGCCCCTCTGGGGCAGGGAGAGGCCCCCCAGCTGGGAGACGGGTCACTTTTAGATTTGGCACCAGATAGACGTTGGGCATCATTTCCCTGCACTTCAGGGGTGGGGAAACTGAGGCCCAGGGAAAGGAAGTGCGAACGCTCGGTCCTGAAGGAGGTTAGGCCCAGAGCCGTCCTCAGCCCCCAGCAGCTCCCTGTGGCCCCCATCCTCCCGCCACCCCCTTCTGAAGCTGTGGTCTCCTGGGCCTGAGGGACTTGAGAATCAGGCAGGTGCTTTCCCTTTCTAGAAAGCCCTACGGCAGTGCCCAGAGAGCGGAGCTGTGATTCCTAGTCCTGGGGGGCCCTGGGAGAGGAGAGGGGTCCTGCTGACAGAAAAGGAGCTCAGGCAAGGGGACATCCCACAAACCCCCTTCAAGTGTCTTCCAGGGGGCCTGGGGGTGGCCTGTGGGGTCCGAGGAGAGGCGGTGTGGTGGGCAGGCCGGCTCCCACAGCATCTCAGGTGCAGGCCCCCGCACCCCCAGCCGCCAGCCCCTGGTCCTCCGGGACCCCTACCCACGCCAGAAGGGCAGCAGTGCACTGTGATGTGGGGGGCGGCGGGGACGGCTGTAATGGGGACTCGCTGCCTGGGCCCCACATCCTGGGATCTCGGGCAGGTCCCAGCCTGCCCAGGGGGAGGAGGGCTTTCGCACCCACCCATCTTGGTGGCCCATCCCTGCCTCACCCCCTGGCCGGAGGGGCTCCCGTGTTTCCATGGAAATGGCCACGCCCCTCTTTCTGACCCCCACCCAACATCGAACAAAGCACAAACAGTGAGGTCCCCGCCCACAGGGGTGGGGCGCCCCTCCCCCTCCTAGCCCCTCTGTTGCTGTGGCAACCCGGTGCCTGGCAGTTGGTGCCCAGAGCAACTGTTGGGCTCTGGGGCTCCTCTCAGTGTGGGTGGCAGAGGGGTGAGGGCAGGGAGGGCGGGCGAGGCTGCCTGTCTCAAGAGCGGGGGCTTCCTGGGGCCAGGGCTGGGGGGCAAATTGGGGTCTTGGGAACGTGGGGTCTTGGACTGTCAGGATCTGAGAGGCCAGAGTCCATCACTCCCTCACGTTTGGGTGGGAGATGGGCCAGTGGGGGTGGACACGACCTACTGGGCATCTGTGCCCCCTGCCCACACACCCCTGGGCTATCCACTCGGCTCAGGATGGGGGAGCCCTCAGCTCTCCCCTGTCCCTGCCGGAGACCCCCGGCTCCTGGCCTGTTGCCCACATGGGTGTCTGAGGGGTGTCAGGGATGTGGCCTGAGGGGTCAGGGTGGACTGGGGTGGGACCAAGACCTGTACTGGGGGCTCTGACCAGGCAAGCTAGTGCCATCCCTTGGCGGGGGCTCCGGACCCTCCCGCCGGGTTGGGTGTGAGGAGGGCGGCAGGGCTCTCTCACCCCTGCTCGGGGTGGGCCAAGCCCAGGGCTCACTTTGGGGGGTGACATTTGCAAAGAAAAGACTGTTCTCCTGGGGAGAAGAGGGGAGGGGGCTGACACGGATATGCATAGCAGACCTCCCCCAGCCCCCCAAAACCTGCCCCACCCCTCCTCACACCCAGTTGGCACAACTGAGAGAAGCAGGCGGGCAGAGAAGCCAGCGGTGTGAGAAAGCAGATTCCCTGTTATATTTGCATGACGATTTTACTGTATTTTTCTGAGCAAACATCTGTCGTGTATGTGCCAGTTTGTCCAGACTCCCCCGCCTTCCCCCCAACCCCCGCCACCCTCCTTTCCCAAATCCCCTCTGTTTTGATCTGACGAGCAGCTCTTGAAACCCAGGGAGGGGTCACCTCTGCAAAATACCTAAAACAGGTGCCACCAAGACACAGCCCTGCCCCACACCCACCTCCTGTCTTTCTGGGCGTTGAGCCCACAAGTGCCACCCCCCACCCATCCACTGCCACCTCCCCTGCCCCGGTGCCAGCCCCTTCCCTGCCTGGGCCAGGGCAGACAGCCCAGGGATGCTCCAGGAGCTCATCTCCCAGCAGGAGGGATGTGACGATCCTCTTACTGTCCCACTCGTTCCCATTTTGCAGATGAAGTCAGGGCCCCCAAAGAGGGCTCTGTCAATTTTGCCAGCCAGGTGGGGAGGGTAGTCACACTGCTGAGTACAGGAGGCCAAGAGCTTGGGGCTTCATGGGAGGCTTCGTGGCAGGCTTGGGGCCCAGAGGGGGAGGACCCATGGCAGGAAGGAGCCTGGAGTTGGCCGGGCCTCACTGGAGGTGGGGCTGCCCCCAGGGAGGGCTCCATCCTTGCAGTTCCCCAGGCTTCCTGGTTGAAAATGACCAATAAAAACCTCAACTGTCTACTTGCAGGGGAGGGGCCCCCTCTTTACCTGAGGACCCTGACACTCCAGGAGGTGAACCGACCTGCAGGATGCAGGTCACATGGTTCCTTGTGAGGCAGAGCCAGGTCCCCAGCTGCCCAGGCCAGGCCCCTTTGGGGAGGAGCCCACCTGGAGGCTCTCCTGTATCCTGCCTCCTGTTCAGGATGAGTTTTCCCCAGTGGGAGTGAAATATTTGCAAAAGATGAATGACCGTCTCCATCAGGGAGTCTGTCTGAGGCCCTGTGTTTGTCACGGTGATGGGCACAGTAGGCCTGGGCAGGCGGGAGGGAAGGGAGGCCCGTGGGGTGGGGGGGAGTGGCCACAGATGTGGGTGCTGCACCCTGGGCCTCCCAAACAAGGTCGCGTCTGGCTCGCCTGGCCCTGTTAGAGCTGTTCTCTGAAGCCTACTCCCGGGAAGTGGCATAGATGTAGTCACTCTCTTCTGGAGGGCACGGCAGGCTGAGCTAACCCTCCGTTGGAACTAATGACCTTCCAGAAGCAAAAAGTGGAGGTCTGGCAGGAAGAAAGCTAAGTCTGCTGTGGACACCTCCTCAGGGGCCCTGGGCTTGCATCTCCCTGCCCAGGAGGGGTTTCTCTCTGCCCACCAGGGGCCCCTCACCTCTGCACCCCTCCTGGGGGCAGCCCCTGCCCAGGCAGGAGCCCGTGTCTGGGCAGCTCTTGGGAAAGGGCTGGGCGGAGTGGGGGTGGGAGTGGGGACCCACTGGGGAAGGCCAGGCCTGAATAGCCCCAGAGAGGCCCCTAGTAGGGCAGGGTGGAAAGTCCGGGGCTGGCCAAGGGTCACCCAAGTTCCCAAGTAGAAGTTGGTCACCTGTTCCACCCCCCCTCCTGGAAATTTAACCGAGGGGGAAACTGAGGTGCAGGAAAGGAAAGAAGAGGAAATCTCCTAGGTCCGAGATGGGGACAGGCAGTAGGGACGCCAGTGACGGGTCCAGCTTATAAGGGGCCTAAATGCAGCAAAGGGACAAGCACAGAATGTTCCCCAGTGAGGGAGGCGGGTTCTGTGGAGAATTAAAACAGGGCGGTGGGGGCAGGGGCTAGGTGGTCAGGGAGCGTCCCTCAGAGGAAGCGACAGGTGGCCAAGCTCTGAGTGGCAGGAGAAGCCAGAAGATGGGCGGGCATGAACATGAGACTGGAGGGAAAGGAGCTGCAGGGGCCACCGTCCCCCCAGCCCCTCCTCCGGTCGCCGCACCGTGCTGCCTGGATGGGTGGTGGGAGGCAGCAGCGACCGGGCCTTACAGGGCAGGCTGTGAAAAGGGCACAGCGCCCGACCCCGTCGCCACACGCTGCTCTGGCCCCTCAGCCCGGGAGAGGGGAACTTCTCCAGCCCTGATGCTCAGATTCCCCCCATCCTCATACCGCCTCCCCTCCCCTGTATCCCCCCCAGACAGAACCAGTATTTACACTGCTGGCCTGGCCTTGCCAGGCTGCCTCAGGCCCCCACTAAAGGGACAGGAAGAGGGGGTCCAGCGGGGCGGGCCGGGAGGGTCTGGGCCTCCTCGTCCTTCCCTTGCCCCTCTGCCAGACAAGCACAGGGTGCGGCGGGCCTTGGGGTGGCCGCCTCCCTCCCTCCCCCTCCTTGTCCCCTCAGGAGCCGCCAGCCCCCAAGGGTGCTGCGGTTTGGCACCTGGTTTGGGTCCTGCAGAGCTGGCCCGTGGCCCTGGACTCTGAATCTGTGAATC
>RJWJ010047815.1:0-10825 GCA_004363605.1 Indri indri | reverse complement strand
AAATGTAAACATGATTTGAAAGAAAGCAGGAGGGCTGATTTAACATCAAACCAAGCAGACTTCAAGACAGCATTCACAGAAGTTTATAAAGAAGCATATTTTACAATAATAAAAGGGTCAGTTGCTCAAGAGGTCATGAAATACTGTGACTGAATCTAGTATAACAGATCTTCAAAATACATGAAGCAAAACCCGACAGGACTGAAAGTAAAGACAAATCCACAATTACAATTGAAGATTTTAATACTCTTTTCTCCATAAGAAAACGGACTGAAAACCAGGAAGGACACAGAAACCTTGAAGAACACCATCAACCAATCTGATGTAACTAATATATATTTTTTTAAAGTCTGAACTCATAGTGAATATTTTCTTATGCCCACAATGGAATTAAATTGGGAGTCAAAATGAAAATTATATCTGGAAAATCTATAAATAATTTACAGTAAAGCAACACATTAAAAAAGCACATGGATCAACCAAGAAATCCTTAGGGAAATTAGAAAACAGTCTGAATGTTATTGTAAATAACATATTTGTGGAATGTAGTTAAAGCAGCACTTAGAGAAAATTTACAGCTGCTTTTATTAGAAAAGGAAGATTTTCTAGACAAATAGAGTAGAAAAAGAGAAACAAATTAAGTCCAATGTAAGAAGGATGGAAATAATGTAGAAAGAGGTCAACAGAGGGGAAAAACTGTTATAAAAGCTGGTTCTTCAAATTGATAAATAAAATTGATAAACCTCTAGCTATACATACCAGGGAAGAAGGAAACCCATATTACCAAACCATAAATGAAAGTGGGGACATCAGTGTGGGTGGTTACAGACATTAAATGGATGATGAGATGCTGGAACAATTAGACATCTACATTGTTTAAAATGTACAGTAGTCCCCGCCCCCCCATCCAACGTTTTGCTTTCTGTAGTTTCAGTTACCTACAGGTGTGATGTGAATTGTCATCTCATATCATCACAAGAAGAGTGAGTACAGTACAGTAAAATATTTTGACAGAGAGACCATATTCACATAATTTTATTACAGTATACTGTTATAATCATTGTATTTTAGTTATTGTCATTAATCTCTTATTATGCCTAAGTTATGAATTAAACTTTATCATAGGTACATGCACAGGAAAAAACATAGTATTTATCGGGTATGGTACCATCCTCAGTTTCAGGCACACATTGGGGGTCTTGGAACACGTCCCCCCACAGATAAGGGGAGATGACTACTGTATCTTGATTTATACCTCATACTATATACAACAATTAACTCAGAACAGAGTTTTAGTGAAAATTATTTGTCTAGAAGAAAAAAAAGAAAATCATTGTGACCTTCATTTAGGCAAAGATTCCTTCGGTAAGACACAAAAAGCATGAATTATCAAAGATAAATATCAACCAGCTGGACTTCATGAAAATTTTAAACTTATCTCTGTTAAGAAAATTGAGACAAGCCCTTGACTGAGAGGAAATATTGCCATACTACGTATCTGTATCAATTGTCTATTGCTGCATAATAAATCACCCTAAAATTTTGGGGCTTAAAATAACCACATCTATTATTGCATAGTTTCTGTAGGTCAGGGATCTGAGAACAACTTACTGAGGTCCTGGGCTTCGGGGTCTCTGACAGGCTGCAATCGAGGTGCTGGTCAGGACTGCAGTCCTCTCTGTCAGAAGCAGACAGCTTCGGAAATGGTTTGCCAATGATTCCTGCCTTCTGGTAATGCATACCCATGTGCAATCCCCTCCCCCTGAGTGTGGGCTGGGCCTAATAACTTGCTATTAATGAACTAAAATTGGTCATGGGATGTTACTTCCAAAATTAAGTTATAAAGACATGTATTAGCTTCCTGGGGCTGCTGGAACAAATTACCAAAAATTGAGTGGCTTCTAAACAGAAGTTTATCCTCTCATAGCTGTGGAGGCTAGAGGTCCAAGATCACAGTTGCAGGCAGGGCCGTGCTCTCTCCGAAGGCTCAGGGGAGGATCCTCCCGTGCTTCCTCCCGGCCTCTGGTGGTTGCTGGCAATCCTTGGCACCCCTTGGCTTGCATGTTGATCATTCCATCTCTGCCTCCTGGGTCACATGGCATTCTGTCTCCGTCCAAATTTTCCTCTTCTTAGAACAACACCAGTCATGTGGCATTGAGGGCCCACTCTGATCTAGCAATGACCCCCTCTTAACTTGATTACATTACAAAGACCCTATTTCCGAATAAGGTCACAATCACAGGTTGTGGGTAGGCATGAATTTTTGGAGGACCGTGTTATAGATTGTCAATTTCATCTTCTTCACATTCTCTCTCTTCTGCTCGTCCTTGATTCATTTGCTAAAGAGAGCTGCTGTGTTGTGAGCTACTCTATGGAAACACAAGGAGCTCTGCAATGTGGGAAGGCTGTCCAATATCCAGTAAGGAAATGAGGCCCACAGTCCAACAACAACAGTTCAGTCCCTTGAGGAATTGCATCCTGCCGAAAACCACCCGAGACTGAAAATGTGTCTGCCCCCAGTTGAGGCTTAAGATAACCATAGCCCCAGCTGACAACTTAATTGCAACCTGGTGAGAGACTCAGAGCCAGAGGACCCAGCTAAGCTGCACTAAGATTCCTGACTCAGAAACTGTGAGATAATAAATGCTGTTTTAAGCCATTAAGTTTTGAGGTAATCTGTTACAGAGCAATAGATAACTAATACAAAATATGTTATCCAGAATATAAAGAACTTTCATAACTCACTAATAAAAACTCAATGAAAAAAGTGAGCAGCTCTGAAAGGATACTTCATCAAAGAAATGATGCATGGTAGTGCAATGCGCACCATCCGAGAGATGGACACGCTTGAAACTCGGACTTGGAGGGGAGGGGAGGCAAGGGCAACATACGTAACCTAAACATCTGTACCCCCATAATATGCTGAAATAAAAAAAAAAAGAAATGATGAATGGTAAGTATACAAAAGATGCTCACTGTGATTAGTCATTAGGGAAATGCAAATTAAAAACTACAATAAGTTATTTCCAAAGAAAAACAAACACACGCACACACACACACAAAACCAAGAACAAAACCAGATAATATGTTATAAATGTAGAACAATTGGAACTCTTATACAATGCTGATGGGAATGCAAAATGGTGTAGCTCTTTAGGAAAATTTTGGCAGTTTCTTATAAATTTAAACATACACTTACTGTACAATCCAGCAGTATCACTCCTGGGTAATTACCCCCTAAGAGGAAAAATTTATTTCCACACAAAGCCCTGTCCACAAATGTTTATCACAGCTTTATTCATAATTTCCCCAAAATGGAAATCACCAAAATTTTCACCAACATGTGAATGGTTAAACAGATTAAGATACATCCCTGTAAAGGAATACTACTCAGCAATAAAATGAAACTGACTACTGATACACGAAACAACACAGATCAATCTCAAAAGCACTATTCTAATAATAATGAAAGGAACCAGGTACAAAAGCTACATATACTATATAATTCCATTTTATATTACATTATGGAAAAAGAAAAACTATAAGGACAGAAATCAGATCAGTGGTTGCCAGGGGTTAAGGGTAAAGAGGAAATTGATTGATTTCAAAAGAATATGAGAGACCTTTTCGGGATGATAGAAATATTCTATATGGTGATTGTGGTGATGGTTGCATCATTGAATATTTTCATCAAAGCACACAGAACTGTATCTCTAAAATGAATTAAACTATATGAAAATTATACCTCAATAAGACAGAAAAAATGCAATTAGAACCCAGCAAATATAAAAAGGATAATAGTTGCTAACCAAGTGGATTGCAAGGTGAGTCCAACATTAGAAAATCAGCCAATATAATTCACCGTACTAAGAAAATAAAAGAGAAAACCCATAGCGTCATCTCAACAGATGCACAAAAAGTATTTTACAAAATGCAATGCTCAATCATGGAATAAAATTTCTTAGTAAACTAAGAGCAGAACTTTAAAATTATTATTACTTAGTTACTTATATTCATACCCTTGTGTGGTCCCCTCCCAATTGTGCCAGGGTTGGTTTATGTAACAAGTACAATATAGCTCAAGTGATGGCGTGTTACTTCTGAGATTACGTTATAAAAGACACTGCAATTTCTGTGATTGCTCTCTCTCTCCTCCTCTTGGGAGAAGCCATTTGCCATGGCATGAGAAGACCTAAAGAAAGGCCCACGTGGGAAGGAACTGAAACTTCTTGACAAAAGCAACTTGAGCAGGGTTGGAAGTGGATCCTCCAGCTGGTACGAGATCTTCAGATGACTGCAACCTCATGAGAGGGCCTGAGCCATAACCATTCAGCTAAGCTACTCCCAGATTCCTAACTCTCAGAAACCAGGTGAGATAATAAATGTTTACTGTCTTCAGCTGCTAAATTGTTGGGTAATTTGTTACACAGCAACAGAAAATTAACATGGTGAGTTAAATACAAAAAGACAGATAATCTGCTTAGCAAAACCATAATTAAGGGTTACCCAATCAGCTGAAAAAAAAAGTTCTTGGGACTAAAGGAAACAAGATCTTTACAGAGAACTTAGAAAATACATTTGAAGGACAAAGAATACCTCAGTAAGTGGAGAGAGATACAGATATCTCTCCCCTTCTGAACTCAAGCTATGGAAACCCAGGAACTAAATATATTTCTTTTAAGGAAAATATTCATAATCCTGTAGAGTGGAAACAATAAAAATAGCTAGTGAAAACTTTGTCTTATGCACACTAGTTGGTATGAGTGCATCCTATATAGTTCTGTAAGATATTGAGAATATGGCTATTTTAAGGCCAAGTAATTGTTAACTGAAAAAGACTGCAACTATATAAAATATTCACACACATACTATAAAGATCAAACTAGGAATTAAAATTAAAGTGTTGGTGTTTTAGATTTATGAAATGTTCCCCACAGCATTCAAGGCATAAAAAATAAACATACACTGAAACTGTAACAAAATTAAAATATTAATTAAAAGAGAAAATTAAAAGGCAGGGAAGTAAAAATTCATTTTAGAAAATATTTCACCCCAAATACTCAAAATAAGTGCTATTTAAAAGACTAAGCTTCATTGGTTATAAACTTCACTTACATGTCTTATTACTTAAATATGCCAAAGAATGCTTTGCTACTGAATTGTTCACTTACCAATCCTCTGGTTTGACGGCAGAGGAATCAGGGATTTTTGCTCTTTCATCCCACTCATCAGGTTTTCTATCATCTGGATCATCAATTTCTTTGGGAGGATTGACAGGAGGAACCACATCATCTAGCAGGTTTCCTTTGTTTACAACTATTTGATCAATCAGTACCTCGAATGTGTCATCTGGATTCATTACTAAAGATCAATTTAAATATATTATAGTTATCATTTTAATAGACATATTAAAGATAATCTTCTAAATAATGAAACCACCCTAAACTTCATGGGTAACATTTTCTCCCATTCTCCCAACCAGAAACAGAGGAATAACCAATGTATTAAATCAAAACATGTTGAAATCACTAGACATGATATTTTCTAAAATGAAGATAAAATTTTGTTTTAAACTGTGTTTTTTTTTATAACACAATGCTCCATTACTTCTCAAATAAAAAATACCCAATAGCTAGCTCTGTTTGGGACTCCTGACCAGTCAGCGTCATTCTTTTACAGGTACAGAATAGAACCCAATCTTCTTCAGCATTTTTAAATTTTGCAAGCTTATGGAGTTGCAAGTACACTATAAAAAATTTAAATTTTTTCCTGAACCAGTTAAGTCAGTTACTGACCTCACGCACATCACCCCTAAATGTTTCAATATCTATTTCCTACAAACAAGGACATTCTTCTACCTGGCCCCAATCCAGCTACCAAAATCAGGAAATTAACACTGATACGTTATCATTTCATAGAAATCTCTGAAGGTTCACTGGCATTTCAAATTCAATGACTCACATACTGTTGTGTTAAATATCTTAAGAGCGATTTAAAAGATTCAAGCTTATAATTACCTGCATGTCTATTTCAAGGTCAACTCTAGCATTCTAAAAATCGCCAAGCCAAAAATGTCGCAAAGGGACTCCCTTATCCTTTGTAATGACAAAATGAAAGACATCTCCTCCTTCTGTCAATATGGGGGTCACCGGATAAGATTTAAATCTTTGGGAAGAATGATGGATGAAAATAGCTGCCCAACATTTGCTTTCAATAAGTGAAAGAAATTAAGAGCTGTCAACAAACGTCAGGATTATCTTGACTTACGTGGTGAAGTGGGCTACCACCTTCTGAAGAAATAGCTCTGAAGTTATAACAATCTCCAGAGGGCTCAGACACAACAATGCTAAATTATTCATACCAAAATCGAATAGTGCAATTTATATACAAACTTAAATAATGCAAACCCACACTCAGTACTTTCTCCCTTCTTTTTTCCTATCTCCTTTTCTCTTACAGCTGACATTATAAACTACATTACTAAAATGAAGGGAAAAAAGTGAAGATTGATGTAAAACTAAGAGTATAATATCTTAAATGTGAAAAAGTACTAAATTCTTCCTAATACAAAAACAGGGAAAGTCTTGAAAAGAAAGCTTTCTGAATAAATTTTGCAACTGAAATCAACTTTTAAAAACTACCATTAAAACAAAAAAGCGTATGAGAAAGAGGCATATGTGAAAAAAAAATCTGTTCAAAATCTTTGGCCAAAAAAATTTTCATTTAAGAAAACTATATTCAATATTTTAAATGAATCTACAATAAAAGGCGTTGGATTATATAAAGTTTGTAAAGGTACACTGAAGGTTCTTAAAACAACTACAGAATAATATTATAAAAATATAATAGTATTAAAGATTTTTCTTTTAAGAAAAAATAATCCTAGCACAAGGATCAAAGTTTTTGTGTATAGCAGCAAGAAAAGAGTATTTAAAAGTCAGACTTGAATTTCAATTCCAGCCCTAACTGTTGCCTTTGTTTCCAAGGGCAGGTTACTTAATTAAGCTAAGGCAACCTAGACAGACCACTGTGCATATCGCATGATGGTTCCAAACAAGGTGCTTACCATAGAGCAGGGGAGATGTCAAGTGATTAATGAAAATTAGTCCTTTTTTCCCAGTCTCCTATCTGTATGCATAATTTGCCTAGAGGCTACCTTCGTGTGCCTACAATTTGAATTTTGCTTTCTTTCTCCATTTTAATATTGTGCACATTTTCCCCCTGTTGCTAAATATTTTCATTGTTACCATCTTAGTATTATACAGAAAACTCCTATCTGTAACATTTAGGTTGCTTCAAATTTTCAGTATACCTTCACACATAAGTCACTTTCTTTCTTCTGGATTATTTCTTTCGGATAAATTTCTGAAGCTGGAATTGTGGTTTCAGAGGATATAAACCTCTTAATGGCCTTTGATATATCTTACCAAATTCCTTTTGACCAGGTTTGTACAAAGTCAAATTAAATTAATTTGTTCTGTTCTAATTTTACTTTTTCATTATCTCTGGTTTACCTAGTGTTCCCCCAAATGTCCAGTATTACTTTCCAGTTATTTCAGAAAAAGGTTTATGATATCGTATCTGACATTAAAGATAAAATGGGCAATTCCTCAGCAGACAAAATCAATGTTTCTCTAGCTTCAGCCTTTGGGGTAAGGAAATCAAAATACCTTAATTTGATTGGAGTTGAGACTTGAGAAAGGAAGCTGATAGAGCCATTTTAAGATGTCCTATTGGGTTCAGACATGCTGTGATTTTAAGTAATGATGAGCAGACCAAAGCTCTAATAGGTACTTAGGAATGGGAGAGATGACCCTTTATAATGGCCCTCAGTCTACCCCGTATCTATTCAAATTCCTATTTACTTAAGTATATTAACATACGGTTGTTCAATGCTTTTCCTTTCAGAGTTAAGCATGTGCCAGAACCACCACCGGAATAATCACAACCACCTGTAGAAGAAAGGCTAAGCTTTTTAGCCTGGCATTAAGGACCTCCCCTCTTTATTTTCCAGTTTTCTATTTTTACAGCGTCACTATCACTGTGCCTTACATGTCCTTTCGTCCACTGTCTTCCACATTCTGTCTACATGTCAAGACAAGTTCAGATATAATTTTCACTAGATTTGCTCCAAGTCTCCAAGCTGGAAGTAATAATAATAATATTGCTTTTGAACTCTTAACTATACCACATCTCCATCTCTCATCTGTCACTTTATTTTCCACCTGTGCTGTAATTATGCTTGTCCTATTTCCCTAAAAAGATAAGCTCCTTAAGGATAGGATGTGTGTTTGTTTTCTTCTAAAGCACTTGCCATGAATATATAGGTAGTCAGCAAACATTTTTGAATTAATGAATGAATTAAAAGGATATACCAAGGGTGTAAAGATGAGTCTTCCTGTCTGTAAAGAACGTTTTAAGGTCTACATCTGGAGGTTTGGCATGTTTTTCTTCAAAAACTCCAGTTATGGGATGTTTATGTCTGAAGATAAAATGAAGTTTATATTCTTCTCCACATTTATCTGGTCCAAACATAATGGTATAGGATGTTTTATCATAAAAGTTTTCCTTCAAAGAGAGATGAGTGTTGGGATTAGCCCAGAATTACAGTGTACTTAATGAATTTCTCTATTTTATCCAATGGGCAGAATTTACAAAACTATATCAAGTGCTAATTCAAAGAACTATTTAACACAAGTGACAATAAAGGATATGGGAAAATGACAAATTTTATCCCAAAAGAGATTTAAAAAAAACACACTACTTCCTTCCTGAAGACGTAAGACAGAAGCTAAAACCATCCTAGTAGCATCATAAGCTTTACTTACTTTATGTAAATCTGTATTAATATTTTATTGAGAGAATTAAGCATTAGAGGAAAGCGTATTTATGACCTTAAGACTAAAATGATTATCCATTACTATTATTCAGGAAGACACCAGAGAATCACTCTTTGAGCATGAGATGAAAAGAAATTCAGACACGGAAACAGACACAAAGACAAACTCCCTGTTTTACTACCAGTAACTTCTCCTTATTTGACATGGCACAGTGGTTAAGAGCGTGAGGTCTAGAGTCAGTTGCTGGGGTTCAACCCTCCCGCTGCCACTTCAGCTAGCTGCACGTGAATAATTTTCTAACCTCTCTGCACTTCTACTCATCACCTTGGAAGTATGGAGATGATAATGGTACCTACCTTATGAGGTTTCTCTGAGGATTGACTGAGTTAATCAGATAAAATTAAGTCATATTACTTACAGAAATGCTTGGCATTAGATTTTTTGTGGTCCTACCTTCAAGTGACCATTCATTATCTTACAACCTCTAAAACGCTTCAACATTTACTACCATGGCCTCTCTTCACGTGATGCTAATAATGAGTAGTATGCGGAAAAAGCTTTAATCCGCATTTCATAGCCTAGGCACAGGCATGCATTCTGAAAAACATCTCCCTGATGTCTCATTCATCTAATTTCTGTTATACACAGAGACCCTGACACAGCCCCCTGTAGGAGAATGTTATAACAAATGTCCCTAACCCTCAAGTGGTCCTAATACAACCTCTTAGAATTACAAAGCTACTTCATCATGAAAAGTTTTTAAAATCAGTTATCTTCTGTGGGTTCCCAATACCTGAACTGGCCCACGTCTTTTATCTGACTTTTTGGCCATTTCATTTTACTGCTTTGCTCTGTTATCTTACTCCTCTCTGAACAAATTTAAGGTTCTTATTTTGTAAAGAAAATAACTCTAAGCTGATATTTCAAGGGCATTTCTTATTTAACATGGTAAACCTTTTATGTTACTAAAGATCACAAAATTGATGCTTTCAAGTAACACAGCTTTATATGAAACTTGAAGGCAAATTGTAAAAGCTATATAAACTCATGTTGGAAAAAGATATTCGAAGTTCTTTTTCAAGTTCAGTTGAAAATGAAATTTTCAGTTTTATCAATTACTCTTTAAAAATACTTATTAACTTTAATAAGGTTTTCTTAAATATTAAAATATCATACCAGAATCAAATCATCAGTGTCTGCTAGAAGCTTAATGTATGCACCTCCACAATCAATACCATCTTGAAAATTTACTTCATATCTAAATGAAGGGAAAAAGAACCATACTGCTGATAAATAAAAATTTCTAATTGCTCTTTAAAGTATTATTCTCACTTCTTTTAAACATAAATGCTTTACATTACCAGAAAGCTCATACAAAGCATATCTACAATCTATAAGAAATAAGCAGAAATGCTTTTCTACTACTATAAGACACACCATTAAAACAGTAAAAGTAGAATGATTATAATTAACTATAGAAAAACCAATTTGTTTAAAAACTTTTTCCATCAAAACTGATAAATTAAGAATAAAATACTTTGACTAAAACTATGACAGCAAATTTCAAATTCTGATAAGGTAGGAACTATACATTATTTATAAACTAAAAAAAACAAAAGCCAGAAGAACAGACTTCTAAGAAACTGCTAATGATCTTAAGTATCAAGAGTTCACTACTAATTTGTCTTTTAGTTCAACCATACCTCAGTCATGTTAAATAAGTTGTACACTGAATTAAATAGCTGCAGCAAAGATTTCATAATCTCAACAAATAACCTCGAGTATTTCAGACCTAAACAGCCAGAAGATATTGGAAATTTTAGCTGGTTAGTGTAACAGCTAAAAGTGTGAACTAACGAATCTTTGCATGGATTTACAACACAGTGTAATTCTCAGTGACATTTTTTGGTTTTTGTTTTCTCAAAGGAAAAAAGACAATGAGGCATAGACCTATTAAACAGCATTTAGTAGAGATTTTTAGTAAA
>RJWJ010047814.1:0-10828 GCA_004363605.1 Indri indri | reverse complement strand
GAAACTTGACCCCTATCTCACAGATACATGAAAATTAATTCCAAGTGATCCAAATGTGAAAGGTAAAACAATAAAACTTTCAGATGATGTAATAGGAAAATATCTTCCATTACCTTGTAATTTAGAAAGACTTCCTCAAGGTGCACAAAAAGAACTAATGTTAAAGCAAGTTTCCCAACCTCATGCTATTGACATTTTGAACTGGATAAATTTTTGTTCTGGGGAGCTGTCCTGTGCATTGTAGGATGTTTAACAGCATCCCTCTCCTCTATCCACTAGATGCCAGTATGTTCCCCACCACCACCCCCAAGTTATGACAACCAAAAATGTCTCCAAGACGTTGTCAAATGTCCCCTAGGGGTATGGTTACCAGAATTAGGGGGAAAAAATAAAAAGAATGCCCAGTTAAGTTTGAATCTCAGATAAACAATAACAAGAAGAAATATATACATATATTTGGGATATATATTTCGATATATATATTTGGGACATATATATATACATTTTTGGGATATATATATCCCAAATATTACCTGAGAAATATTTAAAATTTTTTTCATTGTTTATCTGGGTGTCCTGTATTCATACTTATACGGTTGTCCTGTATTTTATTTTATAACCTACCTGGAAGGACAGAATCACCCCCTCATTGAGAAACATTGCCTTAAAGGAAAAATAATTTGATGGGTTGGACTTTAAGAAGGACTTCTATTCATCCAAAGACACCTTTAAGAGAATGAAAAAGCAAGTCACAGAATGGGAGAAGATCTTTGCATCACATATACCAACAAAGCGCTCACATGCGGAACGTATAAATTATGCCTATCGATCAATAATTTAAAAAATCAGAAATCCAATAGAAACACAAACAAGAGACTTGAACAGGAAATTAACAAAATAATATAACCAAATGGCCAACAAACATATGACAGGTATCCAACCTCGTAAGGAATCAGGAAAATACGAATTAAAAACACAAAGCAATAGCACTAAGCACTCACTAGAATGGTAAAAATCAGAAAAATTGCTGTTAAATATTGCCAAAGAGAGCAACAGGAACGCTCATGCACCACTAGAGGGAGTGCCAATTGACTCCACCACTTTGATAGTGTCAGATGAGAAACTGAAAATGCACATATCCAATGACATCAATTCCATACTTAGGAATACACCCAAAATAAATCTCTGCATCATAAAGCATAAACAAGAATGTTCACAAAAACATGATGTGTAGAAACAACCCAAAAGTCTTTCAACAGGGCAATGAATAAATACTGTGGTATAATCATACAACAGGATGCTACTCAACAATAAAAATTAACTTATTACAATTACATGAATGAATATGACAAACACAATGTAAAGGGAAGAAAAAGCCAGACTTATTGTGTCTGTCTACTTACATAAAGTTTAGAAACAGACAAAACTATTGTATGGTGTTAAAAGTCAAGATGGCAGTTACATTTGGTGAAGATGTACATGATAAGAACTGGGGAGAGGTACACGGTTGGGCGAGGGGCTTCTGAAGTGCTGGTGATGTCCCATTTCCCGATTGGGTCGTGGTTACAGGGCTGTGTTCACTTTGTGACAACTCACTGAGTTATATTAGTGTGATGCTGCAATTAAAAGTTTGGTTTGTTGGGGTTTTTTTTACTTGTTTTTCAGTCCCTCTAAGTATTTTTGTTTACCTAATTTCTAGTGAACACTTAACTCTTGATTTTCAGTGACTTCTCTTTTTGTCCTCAACCAATTTTACCATATTTCTAAAAGGTATATTTTTTTTAACCTGTAGCAGCCTCTTTGATTATGCTGGTTAATCACCAAGGAAAATTTTTTAAGTGCCTGGAAACATTGATCCAGAGATTATTATTTCTTGAATTTCCACTATGTCTGTAATTTACAGGGTTCTTATGGGTTGTTGCCTTTTAATATTCTACCTTTTAATTTTTCATTAACTAATTTTCCTGTTTTACCTTAGTTATCTCCCTCCTCCTGCAAGAATGTTGAATTTAATTGGGCGTAAATACTATTACTGAAGGAATTACAGCTAACACCTGGTCTGGTTTATGTTCCAAGTCTATTTCCACATCCCTGAATCTTAAAAACATCACCCTTAATTTTCATCATAAGAAGACATTTTCCACCATTTGTTTCCTCAAGTAGTACTGTTTGGATTAAATTAACAGCTTCTCTAATCTCATTTTTTACTCAGTCTTTTTGGACAGGTCAGGTGATCTACAACAGAGAGCTCCACCTTTTTATACTCACCTTTCACTGTTTCATCCAAAATTTAGCAGCATAAAACAACCATGGTATTAATATTGTTCTCATGAATCCTAAGGTTCAGGAATTCACACAGAGCACAGGAGAGACTCCTGGTCTCTGCTCCATGAAGTCTGGTGCCCTACTTGGGGAGACTCGAAGGCTGGGCGTGATTCACCAAGGGCTGGTGTCATTTAGAGGCATCTTCATTCACACATCTGGCAGTTGTTGACCACCACTGGCTAGGTCCTCAGCTGGGCTGAGACGGGAGCACCCATATGTGGCCTCTCCATGTAGTCTCTCTGCATGGGCTAGCTGGACTCTCTCATAGTACAGTGGGTGGGTTCTAAGAGTGAACATTCCAAGAAAATAATGTCAAAGCGTGTGGCATTTTCACGACCTAGACTCAGAAGTTATATTGCTGGGAGCAGTCATAAACACCCATCTGGGCTCAAGGGAAGGTACATGCACACCCCCTCTTGATGGGAAGTGAAAGTTTCCAGAACAGAATGTGAAACTGAGAGTGTTGCAGCCATCTTTGGAAAATACAATCTGGCACACAAAGCTTCCACCAATCCTGTCCTTATGGTCTACAGCCTCTAGCTTCTCCCAGATTTCCAGAATTCTGCCTCTTCTTCTATTTCTAACACCCAGCTAGTAATTTCATCTGATGATGATGATGATGATGATGATGATGATGACTTTTATCAAATCTATATGCTATGAACTGATCTAACAGATTTAAATATATTAACTTATTGGTCTCCATAGCAACCCTACAAGGCAGGCACTACCGTTATGCTCATTTTACAACAAGGAAACTAAAAGGTACAGAGAGGTTAAGAAACTTGGCCAAAGTCATACACTGTTAAAGAGAAGATCCAGAATTTGAACTCAGGGAATCTCCTTCCAAGGCCTGTACTCGTAGCAACTACTCTTCCATTTAGTCAATAAATACTAATTAAGCATCTGACAAACGAAAGCACTCTTCAAAATTCAGGGGTAAGGAGTGAACACAGTAGATAAAATCCCTGCTCTTGTGGAGTTTGCACTCTAGTGAGAGGAGACAAATGACAAACAAGTAAGTGAGTATTAATAAATACACATCAGATGATAATAAGTGGTATGGAAAGTAAGGCAGGATGAAGATGATAGCAAGTCCCAGAGGTGAGGAAGAAGACTTGTTTTAAATATGCTGGTCAAGTAATGTCTAATAAAACATGTTATTAGAGGCCTGAAGGAAGTGAGATATGGGAGAGCCATGTGGATATTTGGAGGCACAGCACTTCAAGCAGGGAACAGCAAAAGGCCCTGAGGCAGAAGCATGTCCTACAGGCTCAACTGAGACGACCAAGTGGCTTGAGCAGGACAGGCAAGAGGTGAGGTCATGGAGACAGGTGAGGACCAGACCACCAGGGGTCTCGAAGGTCACTTTAAGGTCTTTGGATTTTACTCTGAAACCGGAATCCATTGGAGGACTTTGAGCAGAAGGACAATGTGATCTGCTCTAAACTTTTATAAGGATCACTCTGTCCACAGTATGGAAAATAAACTGTAAGGGAGCAAGAGCTGGGCCAGGCAAATCAGTCTAGAGACCCTTAGGATGGTCCAGGCCAAGGATGGCATTAGCTTGAGCCAAGTGGCAACTGTAGTGGAGGTGGTGAGCTGTCTAATTGTTAGAGCAACATAAGGAAGACTTTATTCAGGACCATCGCAATAGCTATAGGGACCACTGTAACAGGGTCTTGCAGGGGAAGAGATTGGGCAAACTCCAAATACAGCATGGGCAAGTGGGAATTTATAGCCAAGGAGCAGGGTTGGGAGTCAGTGGATGAAAAATTACTAAGATGAAACATCAGGGGTAAGGAGGATTTGGACTAAACCAACCTAACAGGATTCTTGCTTAAAATAGGCCAGAGTGATCCAACATCACCTGGGGGATGGTGGAATATGAGGTACCAGATCAGATACAGAAGGTGATCAGATATCAAGGGTGGGGGTTTCTTGCTAAACTGACTTAGCAAGGCTCTTTGTTAAAACTGGATTTTATGAGGAAGTGTATGGATGGGCCTAGGAGAAGAAGGTTTGTAAGCCTGACCAAAATTTGGCCAAGAAAACAATCTCTGTCATAGCCTCAATCCCAGGCACACTTTGTTTTTTGGTCTCTAGAGATTTCCTTTATTTCTCTAGCTAACTTGGCAATACATTTAAATGGAGGTGTGTTAAATTTTATCCAGCATATCCAGGAATTTTATACTGGGAGTTTTTTAATATACATGCCATTATAGTGTTCCTCCCAAATGTTTTTCAAAGATCACTCAGCTTGCAATGTGTGGAATAGTTTGGAGAGGAGAAACGTGAAAAAGCAAGACCTATTAAGAAACTATTGCAGAAATTTAGACAAAAAAGAATAACTTCTATGAGGGTTGTGGTAGCAGAGATAAGAGAGAAATAGATGGATCTGGGAGACATTCAGTAAGTAAAGTCAGCAAGGTTTCAGAAATCCAATTTCTTAGAGGAGAAATCTGAGTTGCACAGAAGATTTGGGAAGTCTTGTATAAAAAACTGTAACTGAATTCATGGCGTAGAAGCTTGGGAGAAAGTGTGGAGTAGAAAAAGAAGAAGGTCCTAGGACCCAGCTCTAAGGAATACTAACAGGAGGGGGAGCAAGCATCAGAGACTGAAAAGAGCTAGGAGAAAGACCCAGAAGGTAGTATGGCTTTCACTGAGGCCAAGAGACCAAGCATTTCCAAAGGGAGGAAGGAGTCAGCAAGTCCCAGTGATACTGAGAGGTCAAGAAAAATGACTGAAAACCAAGTATTAGATTTGGTGACACATCGGAAATCTGTGTTCTTGGAGAGAGGGGAAATGAATGATAAAGGCAAAAAACTGACGGAAATAAATTGGAAACTAGAAAATGGAAACCACACTTTCGAAGAGTTTGGCTATAAAGGCGAAGAGAAAAAGAGAATATTCGCTGGACGAAAAGAGGGCTAGAGAAAGGTAATTTTAAGATGAGGGGAAGTCTGGAATGTTTAGATGCTGATAAGAAGGATCCAGCGGGAACCGGGAGAAGAGAAAACAAGCCGAGTAGGAAGAATCCATAATGCCAGTGGACGGATTCTCTTGGATTATTGACCCACCAAACTAAATGAACAGAATTCTGCGGTTTCGGTAGCTTCGGGTTTTAGGTAAAGGGTTTTGCTGGTTTGGTTTGGTTTTCTGCACTAACACCTTCCCTCATCCGCCCCCTCCTCCTCTTTCACCGCCCTTCGGTCTAATCCCAGTTCCCCCCGCCTTGCTTCCCAAAGAAATATAACCTATCTTTATAAATCCCTCCAGGTCTCAGAGAAGGGCCACACCCAGTCTCATTCCTGTCCGCCCCCAATTGGAGGCGCTTCCCAGAATACGCATGCGCAGAGACGTCGAGCCGCGCCAGAGGTGGGAGGAGCTTCACAGCTAGCGCAGGCGCGTTAGGTCCCGGTCGCTATGCGGGTGCTTGTGGGTGAGGGAGGGCAGAGAGGGAGTATGGGGGCGGGCTTAGCCAGAGATTGAGGACTGGGAGGCCGTTGCCATGAGGGCAGTGTATCCTGCTCAGGCTGCCTGGCCTTGGCCTCCTAGCCCGAGAAGCCGAACCTCCCTGACTCCTGTGACCTCTGTCACCTCTGCATCGCCGGGAGGGAGACAGGAGGAGGGCGGAAGTCTGGCGTCAGATGGGATGGCACCAGAGCCGGGGGCCACAAGCGGGGACTGAGGGCGCCCCCCGCCACCCGGGAATATAAACAATTTGTTTACTCCGATCAGGTGGCGGGACAGGCTTCATTGGGACAGCCCTAACCCAGCTGCTGAAAGCCAGGGGCCACGAAGTGACGCTGGTCTCCCGACAACCTGGGCCGGGCCGGATCACGTGGGTATGTCGGGCCTCTGGAAGCTGGGTGGGAAGGCGGCGCAGGGCGGGGCCAGGGGCACTGTGTGCTTTGTCTGACAGGATGAGCTCGCTACGTCCGGGCTGCCCAGCTGCGATGCCGCCGTCAACCTGGCCGGAGAGAACATCCTCAACCCTCTCCGAAGGTCAGCCCGGGCCCTAAAGCTGACAGCCTCCAGAGTAGAGGGAGGGAGAGGGCCCGACTCTGAGAAGACCCTGTGAGCTGTGGCTAGTGGAGGTGCTGGATTGAAAACTAAGCTGATATCCCAGACTACTCATTCCGCCCATTTGCCCCTCTACCTAGTCAGCCAGTTGGCTTAAGTCCTCGTGTATATCTTAGGATGCCCAAGAAAGCTATGCCTTTTCCCTCTACAGGAGACATGGACTTTTTCTCAAGACACAATTCGGGGTTTTACTAGAAATGGGTATGGAACAGTTCCCAGGGAGAGAGGGAGGGATACGTGCATGGATGTATTTAGTGGCTTTTTATTTCTTCTGTGTTTCTCCTGCAGGTGGAATGAAGCCTTCCGAAAAGAGGTTCTCAGCAGCCGCCTGGAGACCACCCAAATGCTAGCTAAAGCTATCACAAAGGCCCCACAACCCCCCCAGGCCTGGATCTTAGTCACAGGTGTAGGTATGCCCCCAAAGCCGCAACCCGTTACATTAGGCAGGGGAAGGGTAGAGGGTGCAGAGTGAGAGGGTAGCTCAGGCCCTTACCCCAGAGCTCTGGTCTTTTCCAAGCACAATAACTTCCTAGGCCCTTGATCCACGCATGTTTCTCCTACCCTTTGGATACTTTGAGAAATGGAGACCCCAAGAGAAAGAGGGAGGAGTGGCACTGCTCCTAGTGCCAGGGAAAAGTCCACCTACTCCCAAGTCCCTTGCTTCTCACACCACAGTTCTTAGTACAGAGTTCCTGATTGTTCTATATCACCTTTGGGACCAAATAATTGCAAACAATTGTAATGGCAAGACAACCACTATTTGAAGTGCTTTATACATATTACATCATTTAATCCTCACAACAACCCTATGAGGTAGGTACTATCATTCCCATTTTAAAAATGTGAAAATTCCATACAAAAGGTTATGTAATTTGTCTAAAGTCACAGAGTTAATAAATGGTAGAGCTGAGATTAAAATTCTGGCAGCCTGGCACCCAAGTTTCTGTTCTTAACCACTATACTCTAGCAGCCTTTAAGTTTAGCCCTGCAACCAAAGATAAGAGTTCCTCCATGGCAGAACAGACCAGGTCATGGAGAAGCTCAAGGGGAAAATATCCATGGCTCTGTCCTCACTTGGGGAGATGCCAAGGGCCAAACAGGGTGAGGCCAAGGGGAGCCTCCAGTGCAAAGAGCCAGGCAGGAGCAAGGACACCAGGGCAAACGAGTGCTGTTCCACCGGCAGCTTACTACCAGCCCAGCCTGACAGCAGAGTATGATGAGGACAGCCCAGGAGGGGATTTTGACTTTTTCTCCAACCTCGTGACCAAATGGGAAGCTGCAGCCAGGCTTCCTGGAGATTCTACACGGCAGGTGGTGGTGCGCTCTGGTGAGAACCAGGGACCTGGGTACCAGATGGTGTTGGAACTTCCTCTGGGTTGGGGGAGTGGTGGGATCAGGGGAGCTGAACTTACAGACAGTAGGAGGATGCCACCACTTCTGGCTAACCTGCAGACAGGAGGGTGGGAAGTCCCAAAGAAAGCCACACCCTTCCACTCAGCTGAGTGAGGGCATGAGGAGAGGGGAGGCTGAGAAAGTGGGAGGAGCAGTATGGCTGCTTCGAGGCTCAGGGGCCTCCCTGTACCATCTCTCTTGCCTGCTCTAGGGGCTGTGCTGGGCCGTGGGGGTGGTGCCATCAGACTCATGCTGCTGCCCTTCCGCCTGGGCCTGGGGGGCCCCATCGGCTCAGGCCACCAATTCTTCCCCTGGATTCACATCAGGGACCTGGTGGGAATTCTGACCCATGCCCTTGAAGCAAACCACGTGCAGGGGGTCCTGAATGGAGTGGCTCCAGCCTCCACCACTACCAATGCTGCGTTTGCCCAGGCCTTGGGTGCTGCCCTGGGCCGCCCAGCCTTCCTTCATCTTCCCAGCATTGCCGTGCAAGCGATCTATGGGCGAGAGCGTGCCATCATGCTGCTGGAGGGCCAGAAGGTGATCCCACGGCGGACGCTGGCTGCAGGCTACCAGTATTCCTTCCCAGAGCTAGGGGCTGCCTTGAAGGAAGTCGTAGCCTAAGTAGGGAAGCGCATAGCCAAGGCCTGAGTCCTGTCTGTCAACAGAGGCTTCCTGGTTAGACACTGCATATAGGCTCAGCTACTCTTCTGCTTGAGATCTGAAGCCATCTGGTTCTTAGGGATTCCCCCTTCGTATTCTGTTGCCCTACCCTATTTAACTGGCAAACTGTCCACAGTCTCAAGGCAGTAATCTCATCAGGTTGGGGCCTTAACCTCTTTGACTCCTCGTGAAAGGGTTTCCAAGCTTGGTCTCTGCATGTCTGTTGCTGGCCCGCTTCTCCTTTGTGCTGTGTAGAGAACACTCTGCAGTTCAGGCAATAAAGATGAATTATCTCGCTAGCCTCGGCGCATCTCTTTGGCCTAAAGTCTCCTGGAATTTATTTCAAGGAATGTCATCCTAAATGATTCTTTCCCCTACATGGGGTTTTGAAAGTTACAATGGGCAACATCTCTCCTCACCCTCTTCCTTCTTGGTCCCTCTGTTGCCAAAAGAGCTGGTCACAAATTCGGGGCTTGAGGTTATGATAAAGGTAGCAATTAAAAGATAAGAGATTCACATTATATGCATGTATCAAAACATCACATGTACCCTATAAAGACATACAACTATTATGTACCCATAATAATTAAAAATTAAGAAGAGACGAGAAAATGATGACCCATTTCTAGTGGGTTCTATAGTTAACCCTGCACGCCTGTCACAGGGTGCCATTAGGATGTCAGCCGAGGAAGAGGTGAGGCCCAGCTACAGGTCAGCCTTCAGTCTGCGTCACCAAGTGGCAGTGAATTAATAAAGCAGTCACACGGTGGTATGGTAGTCCCAGTTTATCAAGCTGCAGCAGGATAAAGCCAGCATCCCTGTTTATAAGAAACCTAGGACTTGCCTCTCATCTGATTGTAGCCACTTCGGTCAAACCAGAGCCCTTAGCACAAAAGGGCAGAAGATACCCCTGGCCCTCTGCACACCCACCATCACTGCAAGTGAAAAGGGCAAGGAACTAATCAAGAACTATAAACTCAGCCCTATCAGGAAAAAAAAGTCGTAAGTTGTGATCTCTGCCATAATTTGACCAGAAGTACTTCTCCCAGTCCCAGTTCAGGCCATATTAACCAATCTGCTTTCTTCTCAGGGAACTATGACCAGCCTGTCTCCAACAAACCTGCCTCCAGCCTAGGTCAATATGGGCTAGTGTAAATCACCAACAGGGGAAAGGAGGAAGATGCTAGGATCTGGAGACCCTCCCCATCATTCTGCTCCTCATGCAGTATTCAACTCCCTGTGCCACTCAGAGGGAGGCAGAAGTCAGAGCCAGAAAAGGATCTTGTCTAGGGACTCACTGCAGGGCCCAAACAGAACAGAACCCAGGGGTACCTGTCCTGCTTCTCTATCTGCTCTTGGACTCGAGGAAGTTGACTGGCTCTGTATTGTTCCTGGGGGAATGACTGGCCTCAAAGGTAAAAGTGACAGAAAAGCACATTTTAGGCTGCACTAAAGGAAGGACTCCTGATTATTACTGTCCACACAGGGAATGTGCTACCTTGGCGGTAGTAAATTCCTTGGCACAGGACTTTAAGCAGACACAGGGCAATGACCTGTAGGAATCAGAGTGGAGACAGCATCCTGATGTGACAGCAGAGTTGGTCTGGTGGCTAGTCAGGTGCCTTCCAACTCCAATTCTGTAGTTTTCATTTTCCAGAGAATTGGTGCATCTAGAACCAATTGGTTCAACCTCTATAAGCCCTGCCATCTCCATATACATGTGCACAAAGCAGAAGTGTGCCTTGCTTTATGCAGCATATGTCTTTTGTAGCAAAAATATTAGGGTCAGATCACATGCAGAGCATGACTTCATCAATTTGGTGAATGCTCTCAACACTTCGGTAAGTGCATCTAACCGGGGGCTTTCTGACACGTTTGTAAGTCTGTAAACAAACACTTGAAAGCAACAGAAGAGCTGCCATTTATAGGAACCCTGAGAGTATTCTGGTAAAGCAAATAGTAACCCCTAATTTAACTATTTTCTAAATGTGGATTTTGGAGGTTGCCCAAAAAGGATGCAGCCATTATAGGGCATGTTATACTGAGGACACAGTGTTAAAACCTAGGGTATGGGCCCTGGAGATAGAGGACCCACATCTCTCTGAAAGTGAGGTTTGGGTTAGGAAGCCTGTACGGCCACAGGCAGCCACCTAAGACTTGGTCCAAGTACCTTCCATCCAAGGAGCTTTCCTCTATGTTCTCAATTCTCCTCCTAACAGGTATTTTTACCCCTGATTTATAGACAGAAGTAAAGGCCAAGCAGCTCAATCAGGGTCACAGGCAAGCACAGCTGAGACCAGAAGCCAAATCTCCTTCTGCCTTCTTCACCAGCTCACTGCTACCCTACTGCGACCCAGCCCAC
>RJWJ010047813.1:0-10831 GCA_004363605.1 Indri indri | reverse complement strand
TGAGAGCTGGCGATAACCTCCTATGCTGCTGGCGGGAATGTATATGGTGCAGCCACAGTGGGGAAGAGTCTGGTGGTTTCTCCAAATGTCACACACAGAGTTACTGTAAAATGCAGCAATTCCCCTCCTAGATATACACTGAAGAGAAATAGAAACACACGTCCACACAGATATTTGTATGTAATCTCAGTGTGTATCAACTGATGAATGCGTAAATAAAATTTGTATATACGCATGTGAAATATTCTTTGTCAATAAAAATGAAGTATTGATACATGCTACAACATGGATGAACCTTGAAAACATGTTAAGCAAAAGCAGCTAGTTGGAAAATAATTCCATTTATATGGAATAATTGTATAATTCCATTTATATGAAAGATCCAGAATAGGAAAATCTGTAGAGACATAGAGTAGATTAGTGGTTGCCTGGGGCTGGAGGGAGGGAGGGGAAATTGGGGGGTGATGAGTAAGAGATATAGGGTTTCTTTTGGGGGTAATGGAAATGATCTAAAATCGACTGTGGTAATGATTGCACAACTCTGTAAATATACTCAAAACCACTGAATTGTAACTTTAAAAGGCTGAAAAAAATATTAAAAAATGTTCTAGGATTAAAAAAAAAAAAAGAGTAGGACTTGGATTCTATCCCAGAAGGTTTATTCTGTACCAATTCTCATTTGTTTCCCTTGTGGGACACTTTTAGAAATATAGACTCCAGAGCTTCACATCAGAACATTGGAAGCAGAATGCATAGATCTCTATATAGCTATATAGACCTATAGCTTTATCTATCTATCCAGCTAGCTAGCTAGCTATGTAGACATATATGCATTCTGAGATATGTGTGCATATATTTCCACAATCAACTCTGATGCATAGGTATGGTTACACCTTCACCCATGTGCCTTGTATCAAAAAAAAAAAAAATCTCCAAGTAACTGCCACTTTTGGAAGACCTGGTAGCAATAGGAACTTTTATTCACTTTTATTCACTTTCTTTTCCAATTTTATTCACCTTGCCTGCCTTCAACACAACTGATATTTCACAAAGCGTGCCACTGTTTTCTTCTTCACTATACTACTTTTCTTAGCTTTTCAAACTAGTTCTGAGTTGTACAGTGATTCCTGGGAGAAAGAAGGAAGAGCAAATGGATGGAGTAGTATCCCAGCATCATGTAGGTCTTGGAATCTGAATCAGTTGTGAATACCACAGGTTTGATTAAAATTTGAAATCAGAATGGTGTGTGTATGTGTGTGTGTGTCTGTCTTGAGAGTATAGAACACAGCCTAATTCCTGTAATGAAATACCCAGAGTATTGACTCTGTTTGTCCTAAGATACATAGATCAATCCTAACCTTAGTCTTGGATACTGGCAAAAGTTTAGATTCAGCCTGAAACTTTGATGATATTGTTCTCACCTATATGGTAGAAAAAGAGAGAAGCAAGGATTAAAAAAAAAGAAAGAAAGAAATGAGTATGTTAAGTAAAAACAGCTTACTTCCAGTTTCTCAATTCCATTGTTTGTAACTTCCATTTTAAAAGCTGTGGGAAACTCTTAAGAAACCACAGGGTCAGGAAGATAGGAGAAAATTGAGACAGACTTCTGTGTGCAATTGGCCAAGAGCAGAGAAAAATTGTAGGTGGCAATAAAAAGAAAGTTATGTCATAAGGAGAAGAAGGAGGCGGATTTGGGCCTGGACTAAAATGTGCTGCTGGAAAATGTGTATTATCAAAATTGACATTAGAAGAAGTAGAAATCCTAAACAATTTGATTATCTTGGAAGCTCTTACAAACATTACTAAAGCATTACCTCCCAGAACAGTTTGGTAACTAATTATCTTTAGGTGAATTATTTCAAATCCTTAAGGATGCAATTCCTATTTTTCATAAATATTCTCAGAGCATGGAAAAATGCACACAGATTTAGACTAACCCAATTTATTTTATGAAGCCAGAATAATTCTGTTAACAAATCCCAAAACATCTCTCTCATTCTCCATCTTTTCCTCCCTCTGTTCTTTCCTTCCCCCATTCCCTCACACACAAATATAACCATTGACCAAAATTAACTGACAGCTCAAAGGATTCTACAAAATTCCCACCAAAATACTAGAAAATTAGATCTTTAACAGATAGTAAGATAATAATTCACTATAACCAAAAACATTATCAAAGTATAAGATAAGAAAACCTGATGATACAGCCTGTTATATTAATAAGTCACATAAGAAAAATCCCTGTAATGTAGATATGAAAAGGCATTCAATAAAATTTGAAAACCATTCCTTCTTAAAAAATAAAGAGGAATGGAAGCATACTTCTCAAAAACATAAAGAGCATTCACCTAAAATCAACAGACATCAGCATATTTAACAGTACAAACTAGAGCCCTTACTACTAAAATCAGGTCCTAGAGTAATGAGCACACTATCATTATGATTAATTAATAGTATTCTGGAAGATATGACTAATACATTAATTCATAAAACTGAACTATTCTTTGAAAAAGAGGAAAAAGTTATAATTACTTGCAGGATAGGGAAATTATCCAAAATAAATCACAGATGCTCTTCAGAATACATAGAAAAGAAAGTAAAGGGAATAGGTATGAACCAGTGTAAAAAAATGCATTCATTTTTTACACACATCATCAAAAATTTAAAATATAAGGAATAAATCTCTATTCATAATATCAATAAAATCATAAAATATGTAGAAATAGTGTTGCATCAGAAATACATAAGACTTATACAAATATGTGATACTAAGAATTAAATAAATGGAGAAGCCTATATTTCTGGATGAGCAGACAATATCTTAAAGCTTAAAAGCCTTTTACCAAAATCCAATTCTGAAATCCAAGGATTTTCTTTGTGATTTATTAAAATGATCCTATACTGTATAGAATTGTTAATAGGTGAAAATAACAAAGAAAAATTGAAAGAGTAAAATAATGACATTAAGCTAACCTGGCCCCCCCAAACAAAAACATACTATGAATTGCAATAAATAAATCCACTTGCCACTATTGAAAAAAAAAAAAAAACAGACAAATGAAACAGAATAATATCTTATAGGTTCATTGTCTATAAGATGTAAATAACAATAAAGAAAGTATCTTAAAACAATAGGGAATCAGTTATGCATCAGTTGTTGGAATTAGCTAAAATTAGGAAAATTAGTTTGGCAGAGGTCACAAGTTGCTACCTGATATCTAGTCTCCCCTTCTTCCTTAGCAACAGAAACTGGAATTTTTAGGCATGGTAATGTGTCTAGTTATAAGATTCCATATCCAGCCTTCCCATGTCTGGCCGTGGTCCTGACAGTAATCCTAAGCAATGAGGTATGAGTGGAGATGCTGTGTGGAATTTTGAGAAAGAGTGTTAAAGGATGCTGCCTCGGCCAGGAGTGGACCCTTTTGTTTTCCTTTCTTCCTCTTTCCTCCGCTGGAATATGGAAATTATGACTGAGCTTTAATATCTATATAAGCCATAGAAGACCTTAAAAAGACAAATCATTAACTGGCCTACACACACACACACACATCTAACTGGAAAAAGAATTAGTATCTGGAATATATAAAAAAGACACATGAATTCATAAGAAAAGAAAAATAATAATATAGAAAATGGACAAACCTTTGACCAAAGGAGAAACACAAATAACCAATTAAAATATAAGAAGATTTCAACCTTTTTAGTAATCATGGAAATGCAAATTAAGACACAATGAGTGATCTCTTCATACCATCAGATTGGTAGATATTGAAATGCTTTATGAATTCCAAGCATTGGTAAGGATGGTGAGCTCGCAGGAAATTAATGGTACAAACAATTTGAGAAACATTTTGGCATTATTTAGATATTTGGGGAAGCACTAAGCACTAAGAAGATCCCCTAAAATCTGGCATTTTCACCCTTAGATGTGACAGATAAGAAAAACTCTTGAACATTTGCATCAAGGGTCACATAAAAATAATTGTAGAAGCCCTATCTGTAATAGGTAACACTGGAAACAACTGCAATTGTCAGGAGAAGGAATAAATAAATGTCATCTATTCTTACAGTAGAATATTAAACAGCAGTGAAAATGAATTTCAGTTGCAAACGTCAACATAGATAGATCTTAAAATTTAATGTTGATTGAAAACACCAAATCATAAAAGAATATATAGAATGGATTCTAGTTATGTAAAAGTCAAAAATATACCAATCTGAACAATGTATATTGCACAGGTGGTAATACTATACAGAAAAGCAAAATAATTTTATCTTCTTTTTGCATTTCTTTTTTAGCCACCAGAATCCTAAAGGGGGTATTCATCACCTATATAATCAAGAAAAAAGGTTTTGATGAGCGTTGCTCAAGCGGAGGCCTTGGCACTTCTACACTTTCATTCCCCAAGGTTTCCTTTCCTATCCCTCATCCTGGGGTCCCTACCAAGACTTCTTCCTCTTTCTCTTTCTCCTCCTTTCCCTGAGGTTTATTTCTTTTGGCCACCACCTGATGCTCTGGGACTTTGGGAAGTCTTGGTTTTCATGCTACCTCACTGGGAGGGAGCGAGTTGATGAGGAGAGAAGTCACTTGTTGGACCGATTTGGGGAATGGAGTGCGAATGGGAAATGAAATACATTCCTGGCACAGAAACATTGATATTCACAGAGGTGACTTCAGGATCACACAACATCGTGTCTGAGATCCATACATTTGAATTACAAGAGATTTCATGTAAAATGAGAAGAACGATTGCTCTTCCAACTGCCCTTTCCATTTTTCAGATTACGTCAGGGTCTATTTTGCATAAAAAAAGCTTGTCCTATTGCTTTAGAAGCAGGAAACCTAAGAGGCTTAAACTAATCTTGCCCTTGCTGTGAATCTCAGCAGTCTGAGGCTTCTCTTACCACTGATAGGAATCTGCATCATCTCATCATGGAAGTTGTCTCATTACATGTGAAATTGGAATGAATGCCTAACCGTGCTACTACATCCTTTATCTTGATATAGTTCTTGAGTGTTTTTCAAATATTTAAATACATTTTTAAGTTCTTTTAAGTGCATCTTAAGGAGTTCTTTTACATTTTTGAGGACTTCTATTACTGCAGGAGTTAAAATATATAAATTAGTAGGCACAAATTAGTGGTTGACAACCAAGGTGATTTTGCTCCCCAGGGGACATTTGGCAATGTCTGCAGTCATTTTGGGTGACCCCAACTGGGCCATGGGTGGGCATGTAATGAGTGGAGGCCAGGGATGCTGCTGAACATGCTACAACACACAGGACAGCCCCCACGACAAAGAATTATCCAGCTTCAAGTGCCAGGAGGGCGGAGATTGCAAATCCCTGGTGTAGACTTACGATGAAGATAAAGCTTCATTGCATGCAAGCCTTTTTACTTGTTCCAAATATTAAAGTCTTCAACAATGCACATCAGCTCCATTGCTCCTTCCTTAGGCGACAGCCTTCTTTCCTTGCTGTGGTTAGCCAAATGGGTCAAGGCTATTTGTGTCTCTCGGTAGTCGAACGATCCTTTACCTAGTAGAATGCCTTATTTGAGACTTTCCTTTGGCCCCCACAGCTTCATCTGTTGGCTCAGATGGCAACCAAATTTAGCTGCCTGACTGTCCAGGAGTCACAGAGCTAAATGTGTTTCACATTATATCACTGAGGAAATCGGGTGCAAAGACGGAGTGTGTATCAATGTCACAGTGATTAAGGATTTCACTTTTTCCTTCAAAATCTAAACATTTTCATTTTCGGAAGCAATCTAGTCATGTAAATTTTGGATAATGAATGAAAAAAAATTCCAATTTAAAATAACCAAAAATCCATGCCAGTGTTGGTTCTTAGACTACAAGTGAAATAGTCAAGAGTCCCCACAGTGGCTTCAGAAAGACAGTTACACTCGGCCTAAAAAATCGATTCTTTTAATTAACTCTTTTAAGAAATCTGGGAGAACGTTTGCCTGGTTCTCAGTGAATCGAATACTGCAGATCATGGAAAATACACCAGAAGGCCATTAAAGCATTGTCTTATATATTCTTATGATCACTGGTTGAGAAATCATTAAAAAAATTATTATGCAAAAGGTTCACAGGACAGTTTATTAAAATAATGCAGATTCCCAGGCTTTGCCTTTAGAGATTCAGATTAATAGGTCAGGGATGGAAGCCCAGAATGTTTAACAAGCACCCCAGGTCGAGAAATCCCGGTTTAGGATGGCATGCTTGTATTTCTTTACTCGCCCCATCAGTAAGTTATTAAAGGAATTTCTCTCTCATGCCTGTCCTTTAGTTCAGAGATCACTAATAATGATTTAAAAGAAGTAATCTCGATTAACGGCTGCTATGGAAATGGTTGGCCTCAGCACCTGGTCTCTTTTGCCAAGGCAAAATCAAATTAGACGTTACATGGGAAATGCTTTCTAAATTGTAAAGAGGAAAACAAGCCTATTTTCGTGTACTCAGCAAATAGCTAGGTAGCTTCTCATACAACACAAGACCTAATGGCATGGTTAAGCAGAGAAAGGCTATAGAATATCAAAATGGGACTTTGCATTGTTCACTCTCATTTATGTATTTATTTTTATGCCACTAATATTTTTTTAGTTTTGAAATGCATGTGCCATTTTGATACATGCATACAATGTGTAATGATCAAATCAGGGTAATTGGGCTATCCATCACCTTAAATATTTATCTTTTCTTTGTGTGGGGAACATTACAATTCTTCTCTTCTAGCTGTTTTGGAATATGCATTGCATTATTGTTAATTGTAATTTCTCTACTGTCCTTATATGGTTTGGATGTTTGGCCCCTTCCAAATCTCATGCTGAAATTCAATCTCCAGTGTTGGAGGTGGAGCCTTGGTGGGAGGTGTTTGGCTCAGGGGGTTGAATCCCTCATGAATGGCTCGGTGCCCTCCCTGAGATGAGTGAGTTCTCACTCTATTAGTTCATGTGAGAGTTGGTTCTTTAAAAGAGCGTGGGGACCCCTCCTCTCTCTCTTGCTCCTGCTTTCACCATGTGATACACCTGTTCCCCCCTTGCCTTCTGCCTTGACTGGAAGCTCCCCGAAGCCCTCAACAGAAGCAGATGCTGGTGCCATGCTTGTACAGTCTGCAGAACCGTGAGTCAAATAAACCTCTTCTCTCTTACTCAGCTTCAGGTATTCCTTTATAGCGATGCAAAATGGACTAACATATGTACTATCAGATACTAGAACTTATTCCTTCTGACTGTATTTTTGTGCCCACGAACTAACTTCTCTTCATCTCCCCCTTCCCGACTTCCCTCTCCAGACTCTGCCTCCATGAGATTCATTTTTTTAGCTCCTATGAGTGAGAACATGCAATGTTTGTCTTTCTGTGCCTGGTCTATTTCACTTTGCATAATGACCTCCATTAAAGCTTAGAAAACAAAGAAGGACCAGTAGACACGGACTGACAGTGTCCAACAAGATGAAAGGAACCCCCAATTCACAGAAGTTTTGGGTCCTGGCAGTACATTAACAGAAGGTGGAGCATCGTTCTGAAGACCCAGCAGAAACAAACCCCTCTGCTAAGAGCGCATTGGTAGGTGTTCCAGTTAGACTCACACATTTGCATTTAGAACCAGAAGGCTCAGGGGCCTCTGCCTGGATGCTAACTAACTATCTTCAGTTCCACTCTGAGACTTATTATGTGCCTGGTAATAAGGCATATAATTTAAGTCAAGACCTTAAAGTCTCCAACACTGTTACTCCCATTTGTGGAGATGAGGATAATTGTGTTCATCTCAGGTATATATTGTGATGATTAAGAGATAATGTGTGAAAAAGAAACGTCTATGCAATAAAGCACCTGCTTTCTTCTGTTTGAGTCCTATGTACCAGCTTACAAAATGGGCCAATGCACAAAACAGACCAAGGTGCCAAATTGTACCTACAATTCAATTTATTATCATACAGCAAAGCAGCCACCTGAAATGGCGGTTTGACAAATAGGTACTGGATTTGAATTTGAATACAAACAGCTAGTGCTAAAAGTCTAAATGTTGGCAGTTGAAGTCTTATTTAATTGGTCTGGCCCATTTCTCTGAGTCCCTACTTTACCCTCTGACACACACACACACAAACACACACACACATTCTTCCCAGCTAAGGTAGCTCAGCTTTTGCAATAGTGTTCTTTCTACTTCTGATGACTTCATTACCATCGTCTACCATCTTTTAGCTTCACTGAGAGACAGCTGCATCCTAAAATTTGCCAGCAAAAACCTGACCAGGGACTGCACCTGCAGTCAAAGTTGGAGTAAAGAGTGGTACAAAACAGCAAACATGGTGGTCGATGATTTCCACAGAAACCTCGGCTTTGCCAATTAGTAGATAGCTGTGGGGCCTGCTTGTGTAGGCAGGGCTCTTCCCACCAAGTGTTTTTCTACATCAAAATTATCCCTCTATGACATGTGAAAAATAAAAATTGAAAAAAGTTGCTAAATGTGACTATTGTGTAATTGGAACAATTGACAACATTGACGTTTTAACGTATCCAAACGAGGGTAATGCAGATTAAGCACATTGAGAGTTTGCATATTTTTTCCAATTATGTTTCATTCCTTTCTAGAACACTTTTTAAAAGTCAGATTTATTGAGATATAAATTGCATAATACAGAATTTATCATTTTAAGGGTTTAATTTAATAAATTTTGACAAGTGTATGTGGTCATGAAACCACCACCAAAATTAATATAGAGAATCTTTTCTCTACCCTCCAAATTTCCGCGTGTTGTATTGGAGTCAACCCCTCCTCAGGTCCATAGTACTGGGCAATCACTGATTCCTGACCCTATAGTTTTGTGTAGACTGTCAGGTAAAGGGGATCATGCAGTATGTAGCCTCTATGACTATCTTCTTCAACTTAGTTTAATGCTTTTGAGATTCATCCATATTGCTGCATGCATCAGTAGTTAGTTGCTTTTTATTGCTGAGTAATATTCCATTGCATGGATGTAAAATAATGTGTTCATCCATTCATCAGTTGATTAACAGTGTTTCTTGGCAATTATGAATAAAACTGCCATAAACATTTGCAGATAGGTCTTTGTGTAAACATATTTTTCATTTTTCTTGGGTAAATGCTCAGAAATGGGATTGCTGGGTTGTATGTTGTATGTTAAGTACATGTTTCACTTTACAAGAAACTGTCAAACCATTTTCTAAATTTGCTGTGACATTTAGCATTCTGACCAGCAAAGTATGAGATTTTAAGATGCACTGCAAATTCTTTAGCCCTTTCTGTTGTCAGTTACTAGTTTTTAAATATTAAACATTCTAAATACATTGTAGTGATGTCTCATGGTAGCTTTAATATACATTTCTCTAATGTCATTGATCATCTTTTCATTGGTTTATTTGTCTTTTGTATCTGTTCTTTTGTGAAGTGCCTGCTCAAATCTTCTGGCTGTTCTTTAATTGCATTTTTTAAACTTTTATTTCTTCATATATTCTTGATATACATTATTTTTCAGATATGTAACTTCTAACTATTTTTCCCAGTCTTTGTCTTATATTTTCATTTTCTTAACAGTATTTTTCAAAGAACATATATTTTTAATTTTGATGAAGTCAAGTTAATCAAAACTTTTATTGGTTATGTTTTTTGTGTACTATATAAAAAGATATGTTCCAAACAAGATTACAAATATTTTTCTCCTATGTTTTCTTCTAGGAATTTTACAGTTTAGCTCTTACTCTTAGGTCTATGAACATTTTGAGTTAATTCTTATCTATAATATGAGGTGAATTTTTAAATTTCCATGTGAATATCCAGTTCCAGCATAATTTGTTGAAAATTCTCTTTTCCTCAATAAATTACCAAGACACCATTGTCAAAACTCACATGACATATACGTTCAGTTCTCTTTCTGGGCTTTATGCTATTCATGGATCTACATAGCTATCCTCATGCCAGTTGAAGACCATCTTGATCATTGTATGTATATGGTAAACTCTGGAATTACATAGTGTAAGTTCTCCAACTTTGTCCTTTGGTCTATTCTAGGTACTTTGCTTTCCCATATATATATTTTAGAATGAGATTAGCAATTTCAACAAAAAAATACTGGCGAAGTGTTCATTGACATTGTGTTGAATTTATAGGTCAATGTTTTGAATATGGTTTTTACATTTTTTACACGATGAAAAAATTAAAAGAAGAATATTTTGTGACCTGTGAAAATTACATGAAATTCAAATTTCAGTGTTCATAAATAATGTTTTATTGGAAAATAGACACATTCATTTGCTTAGATATTGTCTATGGCTGTTTTCACACTACAAGTGCACTATTGAGTAGTTACAAGACAGACTGTATGATCTACAAAGCCTTGAATATTTGCGATCTGGCCTTTACAGGAAAGGTTTACTGACCCCTGGTGTGTTATCAATTTGAGGGCCTTCCTGTTTTCTAATATAGAAAACTGAGCACTGCTTTAGTTGTGTCCCATACATTTGATATTGTGTATTCATTTACTTAATTCAAAATATTTTCTAATTTGCGACTTCATCTTTGGCCCATTGGTTCACTGAAAGTCCATTGTTCAATTTCCAAATACTTAAAGACTATCCAGATATATTTTCATTATTGATTTCTAGGCTTAATTCCCCCTTTTTATCTCTGCCGTTCGTTGTGCTAGTGTTGTCATACATTTTAGTTTTACGTGGTATAAGGCCCATAATATATTGTTACTATTTTTGCTTCATATCATCAATTATCTTTTAAGGTGAAGGAAGAAAAAGAATCTTTTATATTTACCTTCATTTCTAGCCTTTCTGGCATTCTTCACGTCTTT
>RJWJ010047812.1:0-10828 GCA_004363605.1 Indri indri | reverse complement strand
CAGCCCTGCCTCAAGTCTATTTTTGCGGAAGCCTGAGGCTTAATTATTTCAGCCTCCTAGAGCAGAACACTTGAAACCACAATCCCGGATGGACTTCTCCCCCTGTCTTTGCCCCCTGCATTCAAGCTGTCATCAAGTCTTGCACATCTTTCTTTAAAAATGGCCTCTGGGGTTAGCCCTCCTTCTCAACTTTCTCTGCCTACAGTGCATGTTATTTCACCCTGGCATCACTGCAGATGTCTTCTGCCTGGGCACCTCTCCTTCTCTGCCAATGGAGCCTCACCCCTCCATCTGCCTGTAACGCTCCGGTAGCTTGGCGTTCACTCCCTTGCTGAAGGATTTATAGAAATCTCCCCATTGCCCACCCAAACAGGTCAGGCCTCCACCCTCCCTGCCTCATCGGGCAGGTCACAGATCATTTTATGGGTTCCCTAAAATGAGCTGTGCACTCTCAGAGGGCAGCCGGGCCCTTTCTCCCTCCTGGCTACCTCTCCTCCTAACCACTTTGCCCAACTCTATTTTATTTTCTTTACTACTTCAACTTTATTTTCTTTGAAAATAATGATCACCTGCAATAATGATCCAAGTCTCAAAGAATTACAATATATAGACAAAAATCAGCTTCATGGGGGAAATTTGTATCAAATCCCTCTATACCTTTTTTTTTTCGTGTTATTTGTATTCCAGCTTCACTACTAACTGGATAAGTGAATGTAGCAAGTTGCTTGACTTCTCTGAGCCTCAGTTTCCTAATTTGGAAAGAGAATAATAATGACACCATCCTTACAGGGCCTTTTTGACATTGAAAAGGAACAATATAAAAGATGAAAAAAAAAGAGTGCCTGTCATCTTGGGATGGCTCAGGCCGAGTGTGTGTGGGGGGGATCCTTCTCTACCTGCCTGCCCCACCACCATTCCCAGAATGAGGGGAGCAGGGCAGATAAGTGGGGCAGTTCCACCCCAAAAGTCCCTGGACTAAATGTTAAAATGAGTACATTCGTCATCCCAAACACAGAAGCCCTGACTGGCAACCCCACAAGCCCCTGCGCCCATGTGGAAATGTGACAGGCCAAATTGCAACCCGAATTCTATGACAATAAACAGGACCATTTTTATAGATGTCCTCGGAGAAAGGAAAGAGGTTGCAGACAGAGAAAGGAAACCGAAAGAAAAAGAGGAAATGAATCGCTTTCTGAGCCTTAGACCTCAAGTGCACGAACAGGCTGGGGAGTGGGGCTGAGTTAGCGGAGTCATCATCAGTAGGCCTTTTTTTTTTTTCTTTTGGGGAACATGCACAACCAAATACCCACATTTATCTTATCGAATAAAATTCCGGCGGGAAAGGAGCGTGGGATCTTAGGCCTTCTTGGGAGGAAGCGTGGGAGTTTCTCCCTGTCCTTTTGGAACTCTGCGCCGTGGCGCTCTGGGCTAAAGGAGGCTCCGGTTCCTGCGCCCGCCCCTCGGCACACTGTGGTCTCAAGAAGCAGAGGAACCCTGGGTACAAGGCACTGTCAGTGTTTTCAGTGTTTTAGAGTGCAGTGGCATGATCACAGCCCGCTGAAATCTCACATGCTATGGGCTCAAATGTTTTCCCTGCCCCAACCCCCCTAGGAGCTGAGACTACAGGTACGCACCCCCACCCCAGCTAATTTTTCTATTTTGTGTAGAGATGGGGTTTCATCAGCAGTTAATACTGCTGTTGTCAGTATTAACTTTGATTCCTTAATGCAGGTATAATACCCAGTTTTAGAGGCAGAAATCCAGATTTAGTCCTAACCCTGCCACTTGAAACCCAGCATGTTCTTAGGCAAAGGACTTGTTTACCTGGGCCCAGTTAACCCATCTGTCAAATGGTTGTCTTGGTTGTCTTAACTCTGTACCTACCTCCTCAGTTTGGGGGAAGGCTGAACAGTGAAAGAGTAGATAAAGAAGTATATTATAAACTATAAAGTAATGTACACATGTGCTTTATTAGTATTATTAGGACAGAAGCTCAATCAATTAGGATGTGGTTATAAAGCTGTAATTGTAACTGATAAAATATGGTAGTTCCAAAAAAGAAAAAAAAAAGCGATCTCACAGCAAACCAGTAACAACAAGACTCTTGAAGAAGAAGAATGAAGTCGAAGTCGTTGGTAGACAGGGGTAGGAGGGATGGCTGCTTTTCATTGTACGTTCTTTTATAACTTTTGAATATTTTAAAACGCATATTCATAATAATTGCTCAAAGAATATGCAAATAAAAGTCAAATTTATGTGGACCAGGCAATTTCTCTCCCAGGTATACATCAAATAGAAATGTATGTATATAGTCATCAAAAGACACATATGAGAATGTTCATAGCAGCACTATTTGTAGTGGCCCCAAACTGGACACTGTCTAAATGCCCAGCAACTGTAGAATGGATAAAGAAATGACAATCTTTTCCCACAATATTGTACTGTACAGCAACTACAAGGAATGATCTACAGCCACCAACAACAACATGAGTGAATATGATACATAATGTTCAGGGAAAGAAGTCAGGTACAAAAGAAGGCACACTGTGTGGTTTCATTGATAAAAGGTTCAAAGGCAGCAAAACTAATATGTGCCGTTAGAAGTCATAATGCTGGTTCCCCTTAAAGGGGTTTGTAACTTAAGGGGTCCTAGAGGGGCTTCTGGGGTGTTGGTAACATTCCATTTTTTAATCTAGGTGCTGCTGTTTATACGGGAGGGTTCAATTTGTGAAAATGTATCACACTTTTTTTCTGTCTGTATGCTGTACATCAATTCAAGGTTAAAATAAATAAATAAATAAGGAAGATTGGATGGGGTAGGAGCTATCCCAGTGGGACTGACAAAGGAACAATAGAACAATGAAATAAATTTTACTTCGTGTTTTTCCAGTGAGCTCCAAATGGTATCCATTTCATTCAATCTCTAAGTGGCAGTGTAAGAAATTCGCAGAGGCCAGCATTTGTCAGTGGCAGCAGAAATTAAAATACAGAGCAAAATGTGATAGAGTCAGGGCCTGGCGAGGTGGCTCACACCTGTAATCCCTGCACTTTGGGAGGCCGAGGCAAGAGGATTGCTTGATGCCATGAGTTTGAGACCATCCTGAGCAACATAGCAAGACCCTGTCTCTACAAAAAAATAGAAAAATCAGCCAGGTGTGGCAGCGTGTGCTTGTAGTCCCAACTACTCAGGGGGAGGCTGAGGCAGGAGGATTGCTTGGGCCCAGGAGTTTGAGGTTGCACTGAGCTATGATCACAACACTGCACTCCAGCCTGGGCAACAGAGCAAGACCCTGTCTCAAAAAAAAAATAAAAAAGAAAAGAAAAGAAAAAGGAGGAAAGAAAGAAAAAAAATAAAAAAAATCAAAGTCAGGTGAATTGGTACCTTTTTCAATCTACCAAGTAACAGAACAATGAGATAAAAATATGATGTATGATTGGAACTATGTCAAGATCTCAAAATGAAGTCACAGAGTTAGCAATATTCAAGTATCAGAGTTCAGAATGTTAGGGTGAGAGTAAAAGACATTTTTATATCCTCCAGCACTGAAAGATGTTGCTGTATTGCACAGGGAATTTAGCAATAAATATCCAAAGAAGAAGCCAAGTGAAATGTAAATTGATGAATTCTAATCTCAAAGGCCAGTATATAAGACAATATGTCTAACCACTATCTCTTTTACCCTCAAAATCCCAGGGCTAAGGTGCATAGGCCCTCAGAGCTGGTAGGTAATGATACCACACTTTGAACCCAGATCTGTAAAGTCCAGCATCCAAACACCTTGACCTTTTGTCAGTTACTGGATCACATGCAGCTTTCTTTCCTCAAGCTTCAGCGCTTATTCGAACTTGCCCCAGACCCTACTGGAGGTTGACCCCCCTCATCCTCCAGATCCCAGCTGAAATGCCCCTGAGGCGTCCACTGCCATCTAATCTGAAACCATTCTCCCTCTCTTTTTTCTTTTTTTTTAGTTTTTGTAGAGATGGGGTCTCGCTATGTTGCCCAGGTTGGTCTGGAACTCCTGGCCTCAAGTGATCCTCCTATCTCGGCCTCCCAAAGTGCTGGGATAACAGGCGTGAGCCACTGCATCCAGCCAGTTCTCCCTCTTGCTCTCTATTCCCTGTTTTCTTTCTTCATAACATACCAGAAGTTGTAGCTGCTTCATTTATCGGGGGTGGTACTTGAGCCCATACTCACTTACCAGGTCCCCCAACTAGACTATAAACTATAAAGGTGAAGGTCCCATCTATTGTGTTGCCAGCTCTTCCTCCTGCACCCGGCATGCAAGAGATGATCAAGAGATGACTATTTTACCTAAATCGGTTGTAATTAGCACCAGGAAAACATGAATTAGCTGATCACGTAGGAGACCAAGAGGGCTGCAGTTGCAGCCTAACCCTGCCGTTGGCCTTCTGCGTGTTCTCAAGCAAGAAGCTCCTCCTCTCCCAACCATGGTTTCCCCCTGTGCAAAATAAAGGTTCAGGCTGATTACTTGCTCTCTAAATGTCCTCCATTCTAATTCCCGCTCCCTGAATTAAAGTAATTCACAACAATGTGTGAATGGCGGATGGCTTATTACCGTTCCCAGAGGGGGTTGCATTTTAAAAAGATAATGTTCCACATTAATCTCTACTTTTAGGCTATCTATGGGCAGCAGGATAAGTGAAAACAGTGGAACTGATTGGAGAGAGATAATGGGAAGGGGAATTGAACCTGAGATTCTGCCCTGTGAGTCAGCTGTGCTAATAGTTCCTGCTTTTGTCAGCTTCTTCCTCTCTCCTGATTTCAACTGAGACTTCAAAAGCATCAAGATTTTTTTTTTCTTTTTTTTTTTTTTTTACCATTTCCTGCCCCTCCTTGCCTCCCCAACTGCTACAGTAAGAATATCTGCGGGGATTCTGTGGCGGCCAGCTTTAGAGAGTGTTAAGTTGGGCTTTCCAAAGCGGTGTGGTCCTAGTGATTTCGGTTTCTCTTAACCCCGCAATTTCTACTTTCTGTTTCCGAGTGTGGCGGCTCTACCTGCGGGCCAGGCACTGCGGTTCTGCATATGGGGCAGTAATTGTCTCTCTCTGCCCTCCAGTTATCCATCTTGTTATCTTTCTGGAACTCAAAGTGTCCTACTAGGAAAATTAGTGTCTGGGCAGGGAGAAAAGGCCGGCTCGGAAGAACAAACAGAGAGAGGAAGCACTCGGTATTAATAACAACATCCGCAAGTAGTAGAATTTGCCCCGGGTTTCCAGAAGGGCTCTGTGTCACCTTTTTCTTTAGCTGTTTTGATCTAGCTGTTATAAAATCTGTAATAGTGGGGGTTCCCCTTTCCAGCCCAGTCCTTCACCCCCTGACACACACAAACACACGCACACCCCTCCGTCTCTAATCTGAATTCTCCAGATCTCGAGCCAGGGGCTGGGTAGTCTGCCCAACTGATCCTAGCTGCTGATGACAGTGAGGGTACATTTTGTCTGTTCGCAGGGACCCCACCCTTGTTTTTTCCTTTGGCTATCATTTTCCTCCCGGCAGCTGGGCGTTGAGGTGGCTTCTTTGATGCCTGGGTCATAACTAACCCGGAGTGGGGGCAGGGAGATGTTGCTCTCAGGCCTGGTGGGCACCTGCTTCCACACTGGCGTGAGGACTGAATGGCTTTGGTCATTGTTTCTTCAGCCAGTGCTTGCTTTCATCTTAGCCTCAAAACTCCCTGCTTTAAGCGTTTATTACCAGAGGAATTTATTTAAACAAACAGCTGCTAGACCGAAATTTACTGGATCCCACCTACAGAACAGAACCCCATTCTTTACCCCAATATCAAGGGATCCAGGTACTCTCCAGTGGAATCACACTGAATGACAGAGATTGAAGAAAGAGGAAAGATTCAAATATAAGGGATCCATTAGTGTCTTGTGAGTTAGGAAAAAATTGCACCCCTTCCATCCCCCAGTGTTTTTTAATTAAATTAAATTAAATTAATTAATTAATTTTTTTGAGACAGAGTCTCCCTCTGTCACCTGGGCTAGAGTGTCGTGGCATCAGCCTAGCTCACAGCAACCTCAAACTCCTGGGCTCAAGCAATCCTCCTGCCTCAGCCTCCCTAGTAGCTGGGACTACGGGCATGTGTGACCATGCCCGCCTAATTTTTTCTATATATTTTTAGTTGTCCAGCTAATTTCTTCCTGTTTTTAGTAGAGACGGGGTCTTGCTCTCGCTCAGGCTGGTCTCGAACTCCTGACCTTGAGTGATCCTCCCGCCTCAGCCTCCCAGAGTGCCAGTGTTTTTTAAGAAAGGAAAATCCCATATGCAGAACGTACTTACCTTTCATGGCAGAGCTTGCCTTCTACATTCCCCACCCCCACCCCACCCCCAACGCCCGAGAGCAAAACTAAACTCTCCAGTTCTGGGGAGTTGATCTAACTCACTGCTGCCATCCTCACTGCTCAATATGAGAAGGAGACCAAGAACATCTGCATCTGGGACCTTGTTAGGAATGCAGAACCCCAGGCCCCATCCCAGACCTACTGAGTCAGAATCTGCATTTTAACAAGATTTCTAGGTGGTCCGGATGCACCTTAAAGTTTGAGAAGCCTGTCTAGCCTCCTTCACTGTTAACTTTTTTTAAAACTAGTGCCCTGTAATCTAAGAATCTATGTGATGTTGTTGTGCCCATAACATACTGAGGTCAGAGCATTCACAGGGCGATTGAAGATAAGAAAATGCATTAAGTTTTCCATGCATTTAGCAGTTTAAAAAAAACAAAAAACAAAACCTCTAACACCTGTTGGAATGTGTAAAAGTTTTATTTTCTCATCCTTTTTAATATTTGATTTGTGTGGTCTTATTTTTAAAATGGAGATTTGGGGGGTTGTCTTATTTTTGTCATTTTTGTGGAAGAAAGTGAGTAGGAAGCATGATTTGCTCCCGACCCTAACCAAACCCACAATGATGGAAAGGCTTGGCAAATTTCAAATGTTTTAAGAGCTTTTGTGAATTAAGTGAGCAAATGGGATGTTGTTTGATGTTACCTCTGTGAACGGGCAGAGCTGATTAATTGGGCATTCGGGAGCTGTGCCCAGAGCTGGCTCATTGTTGACTGTGGGCATCCATGGACAAGGTGTACCTTTCAAAGGACCATCATTATCTATGGTCACGCAGTGGGGGGCTTAAATGGCACCCCTTTGAATAGATTTTGAACTGTTCTAATCCAATTCACTGTTTCATTTTTCTTTTTAGAGACAGGGTCTCACTCTGTCACCCAGGCTGGAGTGTAATGACATGGACATAGCTCACTGTAACCTTGAATTCCTGGGCTCAAGCGATCTTCCCAAGTAGCTAGGACTGCAGGTGCATGCCATTATGCCCAGCTAATATATATTTTTTATTTTTTATTTTTTGGAGACAGGGTCTTGCTATGTTGCCCAGGCTGGTCTCAAACTCCTGGCCTCAACGGATCCTCACACCTTGGCCTCCCAAAACACTGTGATTGCAAATGTAAGCCATCACACCTGGCCTGATTCACTGTCTAGATTCCCTTTATGCTTGAGGAGGTTGGTGTAGATGGGGAAAAGGGGCTTTAGAGTCTACTGAGCAGGAGTGGAGTGGGAAGGAGTTGCCTTAGTAACTCCATTTTGACATTAGGCCTCATTTTCTTAAACACTAACTGCATAGAATAACATATAGGTCCAAATTTCTTACACATCTTTTTTTTTTTTCTTTTTTGAGACAGGGTCTCTCTCTGTCACCCAGGCTAGAGTACAGTACAGTCATCATATCTCACTGCAATCTCAAACTCCTGGGCTCAAGCAATTCTCCTGCCTCAGCCTCCTGAGTAGCTAGGACTACAGGCATGGGCCACTATGCCCAGCTAATTTTTTTGTTTTTTGTAGAAAAGGATCTTGTTCTTGCTCAGGTTGGTCTCGAACTCCTGGCCTGAAGCAATCCTCCTGTTTCGGCCTCCCAAAGTCCTAGAATTACAGGTGTGAGCCATCACACTTGGCCCTCATATCCTACTTTCTTAAACATACATAGACTACTAAATGTGATATGCCCTCCTCAGAAAATATTAATCCTAAGTATTTCATTTTCTTAAACATTTGTATATCTAATTCACATTCTTCTGGTTGAAAGATATTACTCATAAAGGAAACCATCTTTCAAAACAACATAAATTTAGGGGTTATCTTCCCATGTAATTTGGGAAGTTGGAATGCTTGTTAGATTCTCATCAGACACCCTGATGGAACACCCTGTGCCTTATTTACAGCTGGAACAGGAACTTCATAACTTATAAGTCTCATAGCCTATTGTGACCTGTGACTTCATACCCTTCCACCTCTGGGCCTCTGCAATTCCCACCTGGTTGGTCTCTTGACTTTGCATTTCTTTGCATCTTAATATATGTAAGTGGGTTTTTCATCTCACCTGAATTTACTTTTCACAAATATCTAATCTCAGGACTACATAAATCTCAATAATAAAAGGTATCTGATTAGATTCTGGGACAGAGTGTGGCTTTACATGATAATTTAGTCACAATGTCGAAGATAAACTATTGACCCACGCCAACACACACACACACACACACACACACAATAACGAGAGCAAATGGGAATACTTATGAAAGAAAAATGATTTCTGATTTCTGAGTTAAGTAATATCTTGTAAATGAAAAGAAGAAATAGTATTAATACATACTGCTATGCTTTCTCGGAAGCCTGGAAATAATTTTAGACTAATCAATGTAAGTGTAACCAAAGCCGTGAAAACTACAAACAGAGAAATGACATGCGGGAGACCAAGGAACATTTGTGTAATGGAACGGCTTCTTAATTGTGTAAGATCTAGTGAAAAGGGGAAGTCATCTATTCTTAGTTCCTTCGATATCCATCGATATGAAAGAGGAAGAAGAGAAAAAGCTCCTCTTCCCTGAAAACGTGGGACTTTACTTTAGAACAAGTCAATAAAGTTAAATATCTTGTCCCTATGATTTCTCTAATTATTGACTTTTTTTTACCATGATGTTTTAACTTGTATATATATGTTAAATATTATTTATTTATTTGTTTTTAATTGACAAGTAATAATTATACATATTCGTGGGGTACATAGTGTTGTTTAGATACATATAATGTATAACGATCAGATCAGGGTAATTAGCACATCCATCATCTCAAAGATTTATCATTTCTTTGTGTTGGGAACGTTTAACATCTTCCTTCCAGCTCTTGGAAACTCTGCAATATATTATTGTTAACTATGGCCATCCTACAGCAGTATGGAACACTAGAAATTATTCCTCCTATCTAGCTGTAATTTTGTATCCTTTAACAAATCTCTCCCTATATCTCCTTTCCCCCCACCCTTTCCAGCCTCTAGTATCCTCTGTTCTACTGATTATTTCTATGAGATCAACTGTTTTTAGCTTCTACATACGCGTGAGACCTGCGGTGTTTAACTCTCTTCTGTTCCTGGCTTATTTCACTTCTCCTAATGTCCTCCAGTTCCAACTGTGTTGCCTCAAATGACAGAAGCATCGAAAGAACTAGCAAGAAACAGCATAAATGATGATTCAAAGAGGGGAAATTATTAAGAATTCTAGATATTCATTCATTCATTCATTCATTCATTTGACACAGGGTTTCACTTTGTTGTCCAGGCTGGAGTGCAGTGGCGAAATCACAGCTCACTGAAACCTCAAACTCCTGGGTTCAAGCCATCCTCCTGCCTCAGCCTCCTGAGTCACTGGGATTACAGGCATGAGCTACTGCACTGGGTTATTTTTCTTCTTTAAATGAAATTTGGGTAAAACCATTTACTGTGTCCCTAATGTTGCATTATTGTTGGGTACACTGTAGGAATGTGGAAAATAAAAATAGTAGAAAGAATAGGGGAAAGACATAATCCTTCTATCTTCTCATTTTTCTATTAAAATGCAAATATATTTTGCTTATTATATAAGCAATCCATGTCTATTAATTGCTCAGAAAACTCAAACACATAGAAAAGTAAGAATCGAGAAGTAAATCCCCTGCTATCCTGTTCAACCAGAGATAACTGGTATTATTTATAGTATACACTTTCTAGAAATCTTTGTATTAATATGCAAACATACATGCACATATATATTTATTAATAGAATAGATGATACTGCATATCCTGTTTTGTAATCTTCTTTTTATACTTAGAGATGTATGTTAACATTTTCCATGTATCTATCTCATTAAGTGGCATAACAGAACACGCCATCATTAATAATCTACCTACTAATGATGAACATTTTGTTCATTTTCGGTATTTTGCTGTTACATATATGCTGTAAGAAACACCTTTGAACACAGGTGTCTTAACATACTTCTATACCTATGCATGAACAGGTAAATTCTAAGCACTTGTTTCTCATACACACTGCAAAAATTATTTTCTCCAATTTGATGTTTGTGTTTCACTTTTGTCATTTAGTGTTTTAATTTTTTAGGTAGTCAGATTTGTTTCTTTGCCTTTATAAGTGTTAGCCTTGGTGTTATTGTGAGCAGGTCCTGCCTCCATCAAGTTTATAAAAATACTTTTCACTGTTTTCTACCAATATTTTATTTTACATTGTTAAAGCCATCCATCAGTTACTTCTTTCTTTTTCTCCCCAGAGAAAAACAATTTTGGATTTTTATCTTATTTTTTTATTTCAGCACATTATGGGGGTACAGATGTTCAGGTTACGTATGTCGCCCTTGCCCCCCCTCCCCCCAGGAAAACAATTTTGGAACAAACCGCCCTGCAGAAAGGTTGTATACACCTTTTCATGCCACCAGGAGTGAATGAAAATGTCTCTCCCAGTCCTCAACCATA
>RJWJ010047811.1:0-10833 GCA_004363605.1 Indri indri | reverse complement strand
AGAATCCAAACAAAATTCCCATTTCTATTAACTATTATGATATAGCAAACCACCCCAAAATACAGCGATGTGGCACCATGGCTTGGCAATCTAGGTCGTGCTTCTGCAGGTCTGTCTTGGGATCACTCCCGTAGCTGCTGTCATCTGCTGGCTCGCCTGGGCCTGGAAGGTCCAGGATGCCCCACCCATGGCTGGTAATTAGCACTGGCCACTGGCCAGGGTGTCTCAGTTTTCCGTCGTGTGGCCTCTCATCCTCTAGGAGGCTAGACTGGGCTTCTTCAGAGACTGGTGGTCTCAAAGTTTCCAAGAGAGCGAAGGAAGAAGCCACAGTCTTCTTAAGACCTGGGCTGTGGAATTTTCACAGCTTCACTTCTGCCACATTCTATTGGCCAAAGCAAGTTGCAGGGACAGCCCAGAGCCAAGCCAGTGGAGAAATAGTTACACGTTTTGATAGGAAGAACAGCAACATGACATTGCAAAAGGGGTGTGGATGTAGAAGTGTGATTCATTACGGTCCATTATTATAAAATCTACCTCCATCCCAATATCGCACTTGGTGGGCGTGGCTCTCAGGTCCCGTAGTTTGCAGACTCCCCCGCCGTCTCTTTCCCCTCTGCAGTCTATTGTCACACAGACTGGGTCATTGGTCTGCAGAGTTTCCGGCAGACTGGATTTTGCTGATTGCTCCTTCATGATGTCCTTTTACACGTTCTGCTCTCTGTCTCCTGTAGTTAGATCTAGAGGCTGGATCAGATTCTGTCTGGTGGTCTCTCCCTTTGCGGTGCTAAGACTGATCAGTGGGCTCAGGTGATATCAGCCTGTTCCTCTGCTGTCATGATCCCCATCAGCTTTTGACCTAATTTTTTCAGCAGCCACTAATGATCATTGCCCTAGACCCCTCATTGCGTTTTAAATACAATCCATGCTTTTCACCATGGCCTGCAAAACGCTGCATGGTCTCGTCCCTGTTGAAATCCCTCTGGCCTCATCCAGTGCTACTCTCCCCTTTGCCCATCACGCTCTGGCCACTTTGCCATCCTCTTGGGTTGCTTCTTTCAACCCCAGGGCCTTTGCTCTCCCCCTCCTTTAGCTCTCAGTGTACTGTGGTCTTCTCACAGAAGCCCAACCCGATTACTACCTGTATAGTGGGTGCCCCACTATTATCTCTCATAGCGTCCTGTTTATGTTCTTCAACCTGTTAATATTTTATTTGTTTCCAGGTTTATTGTCTTTCCCCCATGCTTGAAAATGAGCTCCCAGAGAGCGGGGGCCTTGTCTTCCCTGTCTTATTGGTGGCAGTGTCCCCAGCATCTTGTCAGTGCCTGTCCAAAGTAAATGGTTCAACAAACGATCAGTGGTGATGGAATGAATAAATATGTGTAGGAAGGAGAAAAGGAAGGAAGGTGGATCCTGACACCAGGTGATAGGTCCAGCTCCACGGAGGCAGTGCTGGTGCTGGAAGGCCTTCCCAGGCCCCTCCAGAAGAAAGAACCCCCAAGAGAGGCTTCACTCATTACAGTGCCTGCAGGGAGACTTCCCAGGCAGCTGAGCCTCAAAATCAACTCTGAGTCAGCTCCCATGTCTGGGGGAATCTGTGGGTGTGGATGGGCAGAGGAAATTTCCAGAACCTTTCAGGCTAGACTCCAGTCTGTTTTCCCTACTGCCCTTCACTTGGCCCTGAAGTGAGTTCATATTCCAAAATCTGTCACTGGGAAGTGTCTGGGAGTGACCCTGCCCATCTCGAGAGCCTCACCTGAGCCTGGGCATCCAGCTCTAGACTTAGCCCAGGTTCCAGCACTGCACCTAATCCTTTCTCAAGGAGGAAAACTTCGTATCCCTGGCAATTCTCCTGGACTGGAAGCAGGCCGTCCTCCCACCACCCATGGGCTCCATGCCAATAGCCAGAGACTCATTGACACCTTAGACTTGCCCTTTCTAGTATCTGCCAGGTGCCCTTGCGGTTACATCCTGTGAAATTTTCATCTGCTGAACCCAATTAAGCCATTCCCCTCCTGGGGGAGCTTCCCGGAGGTCTTAGGATATAACGATGGTTGTCTCCAGGGTGCTCTGAGGATCTCAGAGATCAAGCTCTGGGCCACGAAAAGCCCGGGGCGGGAGAGAAGATTGGGGTGCAGTGGTTCTCCAAGTGGGGTCCTTGACCAGAAGCATCAGCATCCCTGGGAACTTGTTGGAAACAAAAATTCTTGGGCCTCCTCCCTGACCTTGGGAACCAGAAACCCGAGGGGGCTGTGGCCCAACGATCTCTGTTTTAAATTTTAAAGCATCCTCCAGATGATTCCAGGGCACACTCCAGTTTCAGAACCGCAGAACTAAAGGACCTGCCCCAAAGACCTGGGCATAAGGCGCCGCCTGGGAAGTCGTCCTTCCCGCCTCCTCGCCTCTTTGGGAACTCGGCGTTCTCGCCTTTGAAACAGAAACACAAACATTTCCTGGGTAGGGTAGGTCACGTCGTCTCTCTGGAAACCGGACTCCTCCTTGGTAAAATGGAGCTGCCTTAGCACCCACCGAGGAGGGGTGTGGCGAAGTTGGGGGGACGGTGTGTCCGAGGCACTCGGCGGGAGTCAGGGTAGCAGCAGCAGCACCGACGGTGTGAAATTGCACAATGGCTGTGCGCGTGATAGTTTATAATACTCTTAGTTTGGGCCCCCGCACAAGCCTGAAAGACGTGTGAGAGAGAAAACAACCCCACGAGGAACGTGCTTAGCCAGCATCGGGCTGGGCGTTTCCCTGCCTCGCAGTCGACGGCGCCACCTGCTGGTCCGTGCCGGTAAGACACGGGAGCGCGGCCACTTCCCGAGCGCCCGCCGGGGGACACGGGCCTGCATCCAAAGAGCACTGCAGGAGGGCTGCCACGTGCACAAAGCACAAAGCAGGACACATGGCTATGAACCACACGAAACAAAAAGTCCAAGTTCATTTCTAAACTAAGAAATGCAATTTTAAAAGAACGTCGGGTAATTTTTTTCATCAATCAGATTGGCAAAGATGCTGGGTGAGCCAAAACCCTGGGTGCCCACTACTCCCCGCAGGTGTGTGTCAAACATCGAGTGCTCTCTTTGGGAGGGGATCCGACGCTTTTGAAGACTTTTCCCTTGGGGAGTCAGCCCTCCTCCTTGCATGCAGCTTTTGAGGGACTGTCAATCAGGAGTCTGCACCCATCGCTGGCCAAAGGACAGCCTATCAGACCTCTTCTGCTTTGAATTCGCCTCTGGGTCCTAGTAAGGCAGAGCGGGCGCAGCTTTTCCTTCCTTTTGACGACCTGCCCACACCCTTCCAATAGACCCCCGTTGTTGGTTAAGTTAGCAGCACCAGTTTCTGTTGCTGGTAACCCTAAAGTTAATCATCCTAGGAGCCTGCAGAGTCCATGTTCAGAACCCCAGGGACAGTGGAAAGGGTACGGCTGGGCAGGGGTAGCACCACAGACCCTCAAGCTTTCTGCTCCCCAATACACATGCTGCCTCTTAACAGGCCATGCGAGCTTGCGCAGGGACTGTGCTGATGCGGAGAGGGAAAGATGCTGACCTAGGTATCAGGAAGCCAGGCCTCGAGAGTTGGCCCAGTGGTGGTCACTCACTACATATGAGAGGGGCTGTGGGGTGGGCCACTTGGTTTGAAAGAGAAGCTTGGGAACTTGTCTTAAAGCTACTTCATACAGTTTGAAAAGAGAGGTGTATTTAGTTTGGGGTGGCTTGGGGACTGATGATAGAGGACCCTAAGCCCCATGCCACTTCTTGGTACTCCCATGTGAACTGGGGAGATCTACTTCGTCCTTGAGTCCTCCTTGGCTTTCAAATGTACATGACCAGGGATTCTTGCCTCTTTCCACCCCATGGGGTTGTCACCAGGCTCACAGAGATATCAGAGTAAATTACAAAGGGCTCCAAAGCCCTATAGGCTCCTTCTTGACTGAATTAGCTATCTTCCAGGCAGCTGTGGGGGACCGAGGGGTCACAATGAGGTTCCAGTTCCCAGTTCCCAGTTCCCTTGGGTTTGTTCTCAAGGAAGCAAGCCTGGGCGAAGCCTTTGTTAGCACTGCTCAGGACAATGAAAAGTAGATGTGCAGGGAGAACTATGAGGAAGGAGGCTCTCTGAGACCTGCAGCCTCCTACTGCTCCTCCCGCAGGCTGAGCCAAAGCCCACCTACCCACCCCATCCCAGGCACCCACCACAGCAACATGGATTTTGCAAGCCTGGCCCCTTCTGGGTGAGTAAGAACAGGCAGGCCTTCCAAGAATAATTTGGATTGGCAAAGGCCAAAGATTTTGAGGGCAGAATTTCTGGGGCAGCCAACAGGAGCCCCCAAACAAGCCCCTTTTTATCCTTTCCCTTCTTCTACTCTGAGGCCTTTTTATTTCTTCTTGTTTCCTCCTGGAGCTCTCTGGTTTTACCCATCAAAACCTGTATTCAGAGAAGTTTCTGATATAAGTCATTTACCTCTCGGTGAAAACCGAACTGGCTTTATCACACATTAAGCCTCTACTCTGAGTCCTCTTAAAGGAATTCCAGGCCTTAAAAAGAGAGGGTAGAAGAGGCTTAAGAGGGAAGGGGAGAACTAAGGAAAGGGGGCAAGGGATTTTACTCTTTCTTGCTTTTAGTAAGGTTAAACATATGCCCTGGAACTCCCTTTCTGGATTCTATGGCTGTCTGCTCCCTCAGGGTCTGCCTGTTTAGTCTACCTGCAGTGCTGGTCACATTTCACTTCCTGTTTCATCGGGGCATAGAGTTTCTTTACCTCCCACTAAGCCAGAAACACCTTAGGGGCACAAGCCATGCCCCAGTTCAGCTTGGAATGTTTCCCACCATCTGGCACAGGGCCTAGAATATATAGACAATTAATGAATGTTGACAATGAATTTTGATACTAAAGGCTGTGAATTTTCCTCTAAGCACTACTTTACCTGTATCCCATAGGCTTTGATAGATACTGTTTCCATTATTGTTGAAATATATTTCATACAACATCAAGATATCTTTGACAAGGAAAGGAGAATTATTTTCATTTCACAGGAAAATCAAAATTCAAAGCTCAAAGACAAAGATGCCTACTCTCAGAATATAGAGTGCAGTAGTGGTGGGTCTCCAGGTTTTGCTTGACTCCAGGATTCTGGGTCCATCAAATAAGACAGGAGACCTGGTGTGAGTTTGAGCCCCCAGGCTGGCTCTGCCACCTCCAACCATTTTCTCATCCTCTCTGGGTATCATCAGGTCACCTGGAAAGACCTCCAGTGTCCATTAGCAGCAACTAGGGACCCTTGGTTTGGGGGAGACCTTGTTTCCCTGAGGCTCTAGCCACAAGGCTGGCACCATGAATATTGTATGTATCACTAAAATCTTGCCTGAAGAAGCAGGCACACAGAGGGCAGAGGCTGAACCAGGGTTGCCCTGGGCTCAACTGAGGAGTAATGGATGAGGACACCTAACCCCTTTGAGATTCATTCCTCCTCCACCCAATACTTCCCAATAAGGCTTCACCACCCAGAGTCTCAGTGTCTTTGTCACAAGTTACTTACGTTCTCTCTCTCCCCATCCCTATCAGGATGTTCTTTTTGAAAAGATTCTGATGGACTTGTTCACATCGATGATGAAATGACTCATAACAAAGTGCTGTGTCTCTATTGGGTGTTTGCATTTCCAAAGGAGTCAGACTTTAGATCAAAAACGGCAAAGCTCTAATGATACAATTTCACTTATTAATGAGAGAGTAGCAAAAAGCTTTTGAGAAAGAGAGACTGAATTTAATTATCTCATATTTGTATTTTAAATAGATATGGTACAAATTAGTGATGCTATCAATTCTATTCACTGTGCCTTAGTTCTCTCATTTATAAAATCAGAGTTGAGCAGCTGCTTATGCAAGCCTCTCCGGGCTCTAATAGCCTGGGTTTCTTGCAATAGAATGGACCATACAATGATTGGAGCAGAAATACTCACTGTAAGTATAGCTCCTCAACTCACTGCTGGAAGCAGGACAGACTGCCTTCGGATAGACCATGCCCCAGTGAGAACCAGACCTGCATGCACCTGGCCTCTGCCTCCCCAGCAGCAGCTGAGACCCCTCCCATTCCTCAATCCTAGCAAGACAGGAACGTGCTGAAGGTCTTCAGGACAAGGATGGGTAGCTGGACTCCATGGAGGCTGCAGCCCCACAGTAGGCCCAGAATCTAGGCCATTTGTGCAGAAAGAACAAGCAGACATATCTATAAGCTGTGCCTCCTGGGCCTCAGTTTTATTATCTGTTAAATGGGGGCGATGCTGTTTGCCTGCCCACCTCCCAGGCTGGTTGGGTGGCTCCAGGGTGATGAAATGCTTTGTGACAAAGGACAGGGCACAGCGACTCTGGCAGCACCATTTCTGAGGTGCATGGAAAAGCAGCACCCGCCTGGACCTCCAAGATGCTACCGTGTCCTGTGCTGGAGAGACTCCAGCTGACTTGCTCCTCTCTCCTCTCTTTCCAGTGACTTCCTTCCCCTGTATAGCCACTTCCTCATCGGTGTGCCCACCTCCAGCCAGTGTGGGCATACATGCTCCCAGCCTAGGGTGTCTCAGCCACGGAGCTCCCAGGCTGGGTTGACAGCTGTGGAAGCCACCAGGGGCTCCCAGGAAGCCATTAAACTGGGGTCAGGCTGGGATTGGGATGAGGAGTGGATCCGATTTGCTGTCCTTCTGCTGACTTGTCCCCCAGCATAACATCACAGTCAAGGCCCAGTGGGGAAGGCGAATGGGTGTTCCTGCCCTGCTGGACCTGTCAGTTCTGTAGGGGGGCTTGGCAAATTGCAGTGTCTCTCTCTAGGTGTTGGGAAAAGGCTTCTGGGCCCTCAAAGATGCCCCCTACCGCAGGCCATAGTTTTGGTCCAGCCACCGAAGAATTTCCCCTTCTGCCCCCCAGTCAGTAATGAGACCTGTCAGCCCCCCTCACTCAAGCTGGATCATGGGAACCAGTAAGGAGACAGATTCTAGGCCGGCTCTGAGTGATAGAAAGTTCTTCCTGATGTTGAGTTGAATTGCACCCACTGGTCCCATTTCTGCTCCCTGGAGCCATATAGAACAAGAGTGAGCCCCTGTCCCCAGAATCACCCCCTCTCCCTGCCTTTTTCTCACCTCAGCATCCCAGGGTATCCAGCGAGAGGGGCTCCAGTCCTATCTCAGCATCAGCCCGTTTTGACCCCCCGCCCCCAGTAACTTTCCTTAAGAATACGAGCCAGATCTCCTCTATCTGAAATGTATGCCATTGATGTTTTTGGACCTAAATTCAGGAGTTTACATTTTATTTACATTTACATTTCATTTTCTTGGTTTCAATCCAGCATTCCAGTATATGGAGATAACCTTAAATCTGGTAGCGCGATAGCTCCTATCCACAGGTTTGACAAGCGTGTCTCTTACTTTTCCTCTAGATTATTAATTCGCATCATGTCGGGGGCAGAGTCCTAGGGATCCTTAGGCTGCTGCTATCAAGCCTTTAATGAGACACTGTGTCAGTCCTCCGCCATCCTTCCCACGGCTCTCCGCCAATGCACACGGTTTTCATGAGAGATCTTGGCTGCATCCTGCTGAACTGTTGTAATTCATCTTTTTTCGTCTCAGAAACCCAGTGTAAAGGAGGAAATTTGCTAGGTTTAGCCTGATTTGTTCTTTTATTTGTTTTGGAAGTATTATTTATTGTAAAACTTACAAGCTTTGTGAATAGCAATGTAAAATCAACAGCTGGATGGAGTTACAGAATCATCTACCAACCAGTCATATCTGATGAACAATTGTTCCAAATGCATTGATTTGATTTTTATCTTTTCTTCTTTTGGGATTTTTAAAAGAGTTTTTTAATTTTTTATTGTAAACGGATGATTTGTAATCGTACACATTTATGACATACAATGTTATAATTTATGAATACAATGTGGACTAATTAAATCAAGCTAGCCAACATATCCATCACCTCAAATACTTCACATTTTTGTGGTGAGAACATCTGACATTTACTCCGTTAGCTATTTTGAAATGTACAGTACTCTATTATTTAATAAACTATATTCATCATGCTATGCAATAGAACACACACACAAAAAGAAAGAACACAAGAAAAGAAAACATATTCTTCCCGTCCGAGATTATGTTTTCTCTGGCCATCATCTCCCATTACTCCTCCCACCCCGCCTCTGTAACTACCATTCACTGTCTGCTTCTGCAGATTTGATTGTTAGAGATTCCACATAATGTCAGAACATGCTGCATTGCCTCTCTGTGCCTGGCTGATTTCACTTAGCATAATGTTCTCCAATTCTGTCCATGCTGTTGCAAATAACAGAATTCTGGTTGTTTTTTAAGGCTGAATAGTATTCCACTGTGCACACAAACCACATGTTCTTTATCCCTTCATTGGCTGATGGACACTTAGGTTGACTCCATAACTTGGCTCTTGTGGATAATGCCTCAGTGAATATGGGCATTCAGACATCTCTTCAAGAAACTAATTTCAAATTTGGGGGTAAGTGGGATTGCTAGATCATATGGTCCTTCTAGTTTTAGGTTTTTGAGGAACCTCCAAACCATTTTCTATGATGGCTATACTCATTTAAATTCCCACCAATAGTGTTCAAGGATTCCCTCTTCTCTGTATCCTTGCCAACACTTATCTTTCATCTTTTTGATAAAAGCCATTCTGGCAGGTGTGAGATAATGTCTCATTGTGGTTTTAATTTGCATTTCCCTAATGATTAGTGATGCTGAGCATTTTTTCATGTATCTGTTGGCTATCTGTATGTCTTCTTTTGAGAAATGTCTGTTCAGGTCCCTTGCCCATTTTTAAATTGGGTTTTTTGTTTTCTTGCTACTGAGTTGTTTGAGCACCTTGATTTATTCTTAGTATTAACATACGCTCCTAATGAATACTACATTATTTGTTTCTTTCTGAAGACTCTTTTTTGTTTTGTTTTTGTAAGAAAAGGTGTTCTTCTTATAAAACAGTTCTGAGCACTACAGAAGAGAGAGTAAACTGCACAGAAATCTCCCACCCAGAGACAGCCCCTGTGGCTGATGTATTTGTCATGCTCCCTGCCTGCCACATGCCCTCGGCCCAAAGATTTCAGCTGGGGTAGACAGTTCCTTGCACTTCCAGAGCCCCATCGAGCCTGCACACCCAACGGTCTCTTGCTTTCCTTTCTCTGGAGCCACGAAGAGCAACAACCTAGACCTGCAGGAGTGGAGAAACACTCAACCAGTTGGGAGGGGCAAACAGCAGTCAGCGCTGCATCTCATGTAGGGCAAATCTCGGGTTCACGCTGCACTTTCCTCAGAGGGTCCCCAGCAGGATAGAACCCCCACTTGCCCACAGCTAAAACTAGCCCGTTAATGCACCCAATTCTTGCTTTTTTTCCCATCCCTATCTCGCATTCCTCATTCCCTCACTTCTGCTTCCTGGCATCACCTCCCTAATAATAAACTCCCTAAACCCAAGTCCTTGTCTTAGGGTATGCTTTCAGAAGCAGGAGAATCCAAAAATGTTAGTGACCATCTCATTGAGAGATATATATCTCAATGATAAACCTATGTAATTTTACATAAAGAGGCTCATACTACATATGTGTTCAAAAACCTTTTTTATTACTCACTGTGGGCAGTGAACATATTTCCACGCCAATAAATCAAATCCTAAGCACACTTTTTAATGTCTGCACAGCATGCCACTGCAGGTGTATCTCATCTTTGATTTAATTTACTCAATCTACGGACATCCAGATGGTTTCAGTTGTGCACTGTGCGGGCGTGCAGGTGGCCCCTTTTGAAAAAATTCTGAGATGTGTGATTGCTTTTTTGTTTCCTAAGTGTGCACTGTGTGTTTGATCATTTCTTCTGGAGTTTTAATAGCGATCAATACTAATCTGAGTAGTTTAGAGGCTTGTAAGAAATCTATCTTTCCTCCCGTTTTGAAAATCAGGACATTTGCCCATCTCCAGTTTCCTAGCACCTCCGTCACTCTCTGTAATTTCCTCTAAGGCAATGATTACATCTGCGAATACCTCCCGGTCCCTGGGATGTCATTTGTTTGGGCTTCGGTGGGTGAGCTCATTGAAGGCGGCTCATCCCTCTTTCTATCATTCGCCTATCTTGCATCTCAATTTCCTCCCTATGCTCTTTATTTCGCAATTTGAAGTAAAATTGCCTGTGCCCCACTCTGCCCGGCCTCGAGCCCCAAGCCTAAGCAGCTTCCTTCTTGTCTTCCTTGCTTAGACTCTGAAAGCTCTTCGCTCCGTCTTTGCCAGTTTTCCCCTGCTCTGTTCACTGGAGCTTCAGTGCTTTGCTAACACTGTTCTTACAGACCCTGCCAATCTTCCAGATGCCTCCCGGGTTATGCATTCCTCCTTGCGTCTTTTGTGTGTGTGCTTTTCAAACCCTAGCTCGTTGGAGAGCTACAAGTGCAACCCTCCAAGATTTTCTATAAAACTCCCTCTTCTTTCTTGACAGCGGTGTTTGCAATTATTGGAATTTCAGGGTTTTATTATCTCTTACAGCAGCTTTCTCACGCTGGCATGAATTTGTATGACACATCTTGTCTTATTTTATCCTCACAGATACGCTGTGAGCCAGTTGAATATAAGTTCATTCGTCCAACAGATGGGTAACCAGTGGCACAGCAAGGTTCAGGCACCATCTCAAAGATACCCAGCAAGAGGGTGGACCAGCCCTCAGCACTCCACTTTCTTAGCCTAAATATAGTTCCCCTTGCCCACAATGGCTGAGATAGGGGTCTGTCTCCCCCACCCCCATAAGACTGGAGCAAGCAGCCTTATGCCTTTGGCCACTATCCCTTAAAGTTCC
>RJWJ010047810.1:0-10829 GCA_004363605.1 Indri indri | reverse complement strand
CACACACACACACCCCCAGGACTTGGTTTTAAATTTCCAGGTGATCTGGAAGACATACTCCTTCTTCTGGGAGCCCAATTTTCTTATCTGTAATATGACAGGGGTAGGCCAGATGATCTATAAATTCCATTCCAATTCTGGCCTTCTGTAACTCCATAATTTGTTTTCTCAATTCAGTTCTGTGATTTGGAAGAGAATGAGTTGATAATCCGGTGGGCTTTGACAGTTACAGTTCTCTTGGTAAATGAAATTAAAATATTCATGTTTTGGCATTCAAATCCACATTTGTGGGTTCTGATTAGCATGGAAAAATTCTTTCTTGCAAATCACTTCCAGACAAACTCATCAAATCATCTGACTGGTCCCACCTATCCTTAGCACATCTCATCACAAGGGCAGTTACAGCATTCCCCAAGGTTTTTGCACAGTGACATGTTAACCATTGGGAACACGGTTCTCTTCCTTCCACAAACAAGGAAAATAGCTTTTAAAACACCATATATAATTAGGCAATACACAAAGTTTAATGAAAAAGGCAAAAATGACTAAAATCCCACCACTCAGAGATGATCACCATTAACATGTCAGTGACCATTATAACATGTATTTTCTTTGTTTATATACACACATAATTTTGTTTATGTAAGATTATATTATACATGCAATTTTGTAATAATTTTAAAATTTTATTGAAAACATCTATATTTTAAGTTTTTATCAAGAACTTACTTTAGAGTTCAATAATATTTTACTGTAAAATAATGATAATATTTTTGCTTATATTTAAGGAAGATTATTGGTATAAAAAGGGGAGATTAGAAAATTTGCTTTCTCAACCCACAATTGCACTATTCATGTCTAAAGATGCTGAAAAACAGGAAAACTGACATAACAGAGAATTCTCTGACTCTCCAAAGCAACCATGCAAAACTGCAAATGAAACAAACAAATGACAAGAGCTATGTTTCCCTCGCATTTTAAATGTTAATATTTTGCCGTATCGGGTTTTATACAACAGAAAATTTGCAGATACTATAAAGTGTCAATTAAGTTGTGGCCAAATTTGAGGGCAATGATTCACAGTCTGAAGAAGAAAAATTGAATATTTTACTAATGGACTCGACAAGCTCTTTAAATGCCAAAAATTATTCGTCACAACTTTTTGAACTAGAAATGAAAACTCCCTGAAGCATCCTCTAGGATAAGTAATTGTATTGCATTGACCAGAGGAGCACGAACAGTAACTAAGAGATCTTTTACAATTTTATAGTCAAATATTGCTGAATGCCTCCTGCATGCAAAATAAGTAAAAGACATCAAAGCAGCATGACTTTCCAATATCACGGCGACTCGGTGAAAATCACTTCTGCTGCACCAAAGGAAGATGGTTGTCTTAGGAAACTCAATTTGAGTTGCAAACTGAACTAGCTACTTTATTCATAGAACGTCATTTTTACTTGAGTGAACAAGTAATATACAAACTACGGTTTCCAGAAATTTTCTGGAAAATTAACAATGTAGCCTGTCACTGCTAGGACTAACTTTTTTTTTGCTAATTTTACTGATTTTGTATTTTGTGCTAATGGTAAAGTTTCAACTTTAAAGAGATTGGCATTTTGGGAAACTTGTCTTCCACTGTGAATTTGACAGCTTCCCAATGCTTGAAGACATTTTTATGAGGTTTATGGATATTAATAAATGTGATTTTTAAAAATATCAAACAATTTGTGTCTATGGTAAATAATAGAATGATCATGAATTATATTTAATAATTAATATAAATAAATAATGTGATAATTTTACTTATTTTATTTATACAATATTTTTATCATTATTTAGAAGATCTACACAACTTAGTGAACTGATATTTACCAATATGTGATCTTATAAAAAAATATGTGTGAGTAAAAATTATTCAAAGTACAAGATAGACCAGTGGATTTTAGTTTTACAAGGAGTACAAAAAGTTTATTACCATTTCAGATTGCACAATGCAGCTTACCTTTACTATTGGAATTTGGTATTATATCAAAGAAGGCTATCCACAGGTGTTCAAAGGCTACTTACATACTCCTCTCCTTTCCAACTATATATATCTGTGAAGTTTGAGTTTTTTCAGCCAAAAGAGCATATTGCAACAGATTGAATGCAGAAACAAATTTGAGAATCCTACTGTCGTCCTTAAGCTAGATAGTAAAGAGATATGCACACTGTAAAATAATCCCACTCTTGTCACTAAATGTTTTTGTTTTAGAAACATATTTTTCATAAGTACGTGTTATTTATATTAACATGTAATGGGCTTAGTGTTAGTTTGGAATCTATATTTTAAATTTTTAAAAAATATTTCAAATCAAAATTCTAAACATATTTTAAAATTCTAGGTTTTATTTTTAATATGATAAATATTGGTAAATATAATCCACATAAACAAAAGCTTTTTAGGGTCCTCAATAATTTTTGAATTGTAAAAGAGTCTTGAGACCAAAATATTTGAGAATCACTGATCTAAAGTAAATCCTAATTTATCCAATTTATTTAACTGTTGTCTTGATGGAAACTGCCCACTACCAATCCATGTGCATAGATGTTTTTCCATTTGTTTGTGTCATCTACAATTTCTTTCATCAGTGTTTTGTAGCTCTCCTTGTAGAGATCTTTCACCTCCTTGGTTAAATATATTCCTAAGTATTTTATTTTCTTTGTAGCTATTGTGAATGGTATTTAGTCTTTGATTTGACTGTCGGCATGATTGTAATTAGTATATAGAACTGCTACTGATTCGTGTACATTGGTTTTGTAACCTGAGACTGATGAATTTATTTATCAATTCTAGGAGTCTTTTGGTGGGATATTTAGGATTTTCTAGACACAACATCATATCATCAGCAAAAAGGGATAGTTTGACCACCTCTTTCCTGATTTGGATGCCCTTTATTTCTTTCTCTTGCCTGATTGCTCTGGCTAGGACTTCCAGTACTACGTTGAATAGAACCATGTTGTTTTGGTTACCATCACCTTGTAGCATAATTTGAAGTCAGGTAATGTGATGCCTCCAAATTTGTTCTCCTTGCTTATGATGCTTTGGATATTTGGGCTTTTTTTTTATTCCACATGAAGTTTAGGATTATTTTTTTCTAGATATGTGAAAAATGACATTGGTATTTTGATGGGAATTGAGTTGAATCTGTAAATCACTTTGGGCAGTATGGGAGGTTTAACAATATGGATTCTTCCAATCTATGAGCATGGGATATTTTTCCATTTGTTTGTACCATCTATGATTTCTTTCTTTAGTGTTTTGTAGTTCTCTTTGCAGAGATCTTTTACCTCGTTGGTTATGTATTAATATATTCCTAGGTATTTGCTTTTTTTTTTTGAAGCTATTATAAATGGTATTGAGTTCTTGATTTGACTCTGAGCTTGACTGTTATTAGTATATAGAAATGCTACTGATTTGTGTACATTGATTTTGTAAACTTAATATTTTACTGAATTTATATATCAATTCTAGGAGTCTTTTGGTGGAGTCTTTAGGCTTTTGAAGATATAAGATCATATTGTTGGCAAACAGGGATAGTTTGGCCTCCTCTTTCCTGAGTTGGATGCCCTTTATTTCTTTCTCTTGCCTGATTTCTCAGGCTAGGACTTCCAGTATTATGTTGAATAGAAGTGGTGACAGTGGGCATCCTTGCCTTGTTCCAGTTCTTAGGGGGAATGCTTTTCCCCACGGGCACTGGATTTTATCAAATGCTTTGCTGCATCTATTGAGATGATCATATGGTCTTTGTTTTTGCTTCTGCTTATGTGGTGAATCATGTTTATTGGTTTACGTATGATGAACCATCCTTGCATCCCTGGGATGAAATCCACTTAATCTTGGTGAATTATCTCTTTGATGTGCTGTTGAATTTGGTTTGCTAGTATTTTGTTGAGAATTTTTATATCTATATTCATAGGTATATTGGTCTGTGGTTTTCATTTTTTGTTGTGTCCTTTCCTGGCTTTGGTATCAAGGTGATACTGGCTTCATAGAACAAGTTAGAGAGGGTTCCCTCCTTCTTAATGTTATGGAATAATTTCTGTAGGATAGGCACCGGTTCTTCTTTGTGGGTCTGGTAGAATTTGGCTGTGAATCTATCTTGTCTGAGGCTTTTTTTTTGTTGGGAGATTTTTATTACTGCTTCAATCTTGCTGCTTGTTATTGGTCTATTCAGGATTTTTGTTTCTTCCTGATTGCAGTTGTGTGTTTCCAGGAATTTGTCCATTTTCTCTATGTTTTCTAGTTTGTGAGAGTAAAGGTTTTTGTAGTATTCATGGATGATATTTTGTATTTCTATAATATCAGTTGTAATGTCTCCTTTTTCATTTCTGATTGAGGTTATTTGAGTTCTTTCCCTTCTATTTCTGTTTAATCTGGCTAGTGGTCTATTGATTTTGTTTATCATTTCAAAGAACCAATTTATTGTTTTATTGATTCTTTGTGTGTGTTTTTTCCCCCCTGTTTCATTTAGTTCTGCTCTGAGCTTTGCTATTTCTTTTCTGATGCTGGCTTTGGGTTTGGTTTGCTCTTCCTCTTCTGGTTCCTTGAAATGTGACATTAGATTGTTAATTTGTGATCTTTCTGTCTTTTTGATATTTACCTTGTTTATTAAAAATCTATACTCTGATAATGAAACAAAATTTAATGTATACCTTATCGTAAAAGAACAATTGCTTAAGCAATAATGTTGATTTGGAGTTTGGTATGGTTCAATAGTATCTATAGTTTTTTAAAGTTTTTAGTGAATTTGAAGTCAAAACTTACATTTTAACCTCCTATTATCCTTTCTTTATTTTTAATGTCAGTGTAGCAATGGGGACAAATGGACATATTCTATTAAAACCGTTCAGTGGTCAAGTTCCACATTGAATATGAATCACTACTGGACCATGGGCAACCTTATTCCTTTCTAGCTCACAATTTGTTAGGTTTCATTTTTAAACAAGTCTAAATGTAAATTATTCACTAGGCTTCTCAAATGGAAGTAGTACTTTCATTTAGGGGTATTATTAAATCTTAAATTTGTTAGTGCATGATCTGTGGGTTATTGATGTTTTCGCCGCTGGCATTCAGCAAAGTTCCTGACATATATGACACACTCAGTAAATGTTTGTCGAATAACTGACTGATTGACCAGAGAAATGATGAATAGATAAGTGAATAAATGAGCAAATGAATGAGTGAATGGATTCTTTAATAAAAGGTCAGGTTTAGCCATATGCATATTACATAAAAAATTAGAAACAAGGATGAGGCTTGAATGTGTGTGCCCTATCAGGCACCCACTCCAGGTTCAGAGCCTCCTTTCTAACCCACACATGGGCTGGCCTGATGGCCTGAGCCCTGTCCATACCTCCCCACAGACTTTCTTTATGCCCTTTTTTAGCCTGGACTTCTGAGTGCCATCTGCTCCTGTCTGGCTCTCCACAAGTACTGACACAGCCCATTATCCCATGTTGGGCTTTTCTTGGAAGCAGCATAGGATAGGGATTAAGGGAGTGGACTCAGGACTCTGGCCCGGCTCTACCACCTCCTAGCTGGGTAACTTTGGGCAAGTTTTTTAACCTGTCAGTTCTTCATTCCCTCCTCTCTATAGTAGGGATCATAACAGTATTACCCTCACAGGGTTTTTACAAGAAGTCCATGAGTGAGTCTTTCTACAGAGATTAGAATGGTGCCTGGCACACAGTAAGCTCTTTATAAATGTTTAATAAATAAATGTAAAATTCATCATGGCTTAGCTGACATTTAGACACCTTCAGACTCTGGGTGGGAAAAAGTGGCTTGGGAACCTCTTCCCCCAGCATCTGACTGCCCCAGTGAGCAACTTTCTGGACCCAAGTACTGGGGCTGCGGGTAGAGAGTCAAATCTGGTTGCATCTTGAGACAGACCATCCTGCCTAGAGAAGAAAAATTTCCACATCTAGGACAAGTAAAACGACTGCCATTCAAACACAACTTTTGCAGGTTATCCTTCCATCTGTATATAAATATCAAAGCTTATCAGAAGAAGGCTGAGAAGAGCATACTCTGAGAACAGGAATTACTCACAGGAACAAAATAGAGGAAGGTAGACAAAATAAGTTCAGACTGGGAATCAACATGTCTGGATTACATTGCAAATCATGTGTAGTTGGGAAAAGTCACCCTGCCTAAAAGGATCAATAAATCTTTTCTGTCTGGTGTAAACTCTATTCAGACACTGATTTGAGAGGGCTTGACTCCTGAAAGCCCATAGCCCTTGGCTGCAGTTTGTTCAATAGACACGGGTACTTATTATACATTTGAGTTAGTCTCATCATGATGGCTGAGGCTTCAAATCACTTCTAATTGGATCAGTTGCAAATCTTTCTTTTTCCTGTTTAAACCATAGTACCTGGAGTTTAGATGTGTTTCATTTCCTATGAGCTGTTAATGAGGATAATGTTCTTCTTCAGAGTTGGAATAAAAGAAAAATTATCTTAAATAAGCACGTGGAAGCCTAAGAAATTTCATGGAACTGTTATGTCCCAGAGATAGGGCCCAGTTATTGTAGAAGAAATATCTTAAAATAGATAACTTTCACATGCTTTAACTACCATGTTTTGTGTACATAGGAAAATGCCAGTAACTAAACTAGCATTTAATATGGAGATACCTCAAAGAACTCAAAGTAGAACTACCATTTGATCCAGCAATTCCACTACTGGATATCCATCCAAAGGAAAAAAAAACATTCTATAAAAAAGACATCTGCAGTTGAATGTTCATAGCAGCACAATTCACAATTGCAAAGATATGGAAACAACCCAAGTGCCCATCAATACATGAGTGGATTAATAAAATGTGGTATATGTAGTACTATACTACATAAATGTGGTATATGTAGTACCATGGAGTACTATTCAGCCATAAAAAATGATAAACTAATAATACTCCTTGTACTATCCTGGATGGAGCTGGAACCCATTATTCTAAGTGAAGTATCACAAGAATGGAAAAACAAGCACCACATGTACTCACCATTATATTGGTACTAATTGATCAACACTAATGTGCACATATGGAAGCAACATTCACAGGGCATCGGGCAAGTGGGAGGTGGGAGGAGAAGATGGGTAAATTTACACCTAATGGGTATGGTGCATGATGTCTGGGGGTTGGGCACGCTTATAGCTCTCACTTGGGCAGTGCAAAGGCAATATATGTAACCAAAGCATTAGTACCCCTGCAATATTCTGAAATAAAAAAATAAAATAAAAATAAAAAATAAAAATGAGTGGTCATCAACTGCATTTGAGAAGACCCTAGAATCGCCACATTTGCCAATGGATAACATAAACAGCAGCCCATCAGCTGGCAAACACTGACTGTGCCTCAGTTACTGGTGTGCAGTGACAACATAGAGACCATTGACAATTGAATGTGTACCTCAAGACCCCCGTGCTCCCTTCCAACCATTACCCACCACTCGGATCTCTAACAGCACAGCTAAGTTTTGCCTGTTTTTGTATTTAAGTAAATGGAACCATGTCCTGTATATTCTTTTGACTCTGGAGTCTTTCCTTCATTATGGTTTGTGAGATTCATCCATGACATAGCTTAATTTTAAGCCTTGCTACTTGCAGGCTCTGTAAGCTCAGGGAAGATGTTGTAGAATCAGGGTAACAAGGGCTCATTCTTAGGACTGAGTGTGAGAATGAAATAAGATAACATGAGAAGGCCTCTCACCCCGTGCCTGTTTCTAGCAGATGCCCTTCCTATCTCTCCTCCCACCCCCTGCCACATCCCACCCTACTCCTTGATCCCAAGACTATGTCGAGGCATTGACTCGCAGCCACAGGAGATCCTGTGGCTCCCTCTGGCACTTCACACATGGGGCTGGACATTTGTAGCACTGGGCATTCGACACCCAGGCTCCTGGCAGATCTGCTTTCTCTAATCAACAGGCTTCAGAAGGACTCAGAATAAAAAGAAAAGCCATAGGCCGAGAAGAACTATTTGAAAATCACATAATTGGTAAAGAACTTGTATCCAGAATATAAAAAGACTTTTCAACACTCAAAAAATTAAGAAAATAAATATACAACTAAAAAAATGGGCAAACAATTTGAATAAATTTTTCACCAAAGAAGATATATGGATGACACATAAACACATGAAAAGATGCTCAACATCATAAATCATCAGGGAAATGCAAATGAAAACTACAATTAGATGTCACTATGCATCTATAATATGGCTAAAATTAAAAAGCCCGACCATACCAGGTGCTGGCAAGGATGTGGAGGAAGCAGAACTCTCATATACTGTTGCTAGGGATATAAACTGGTACAACCACTTTGGCAGACAGGCAGTTTCTTAAAAATAAAAACATGCATTTATCACATGACCCCACCATTCCTCTCTCTTAGATATTTGCCCTAGAGAAATAAAAGTATACATCTACATGAAGACTTATAAATAAATAAATGTTCATAGCAACTTTATTTATAATGACTGTAAGCCGCAAACAACCCAAATGCTTATCAACAGATGAATGGATAAACAATAATGGTATATCCATACAGTGGAATAGTACTCAGCAATGAAAAGGAATTAACTATTAATAAGCACAACAACATGGATTGAAATGCAAAATAATTTTGTTGAGTGAAAGAAGCTAGACAAAAAAAGAGTGCATACCGTATGATTCCACTTATATAAGATGCTGGAAAATGCAAACTAATCTGCAGTGAGAGACAGCAGATCAGGGGTTGACAAGGAGTGGAGGGTGTGGGCTGGGAGGAAGGACAACACGAGGAAGCTTTGGCTGAGCATAGTTACGATTTTGATTGATGGTTTCGTGGTTGCGAGCCTTTGCCAAAACTTACAAAATTGCACACATTCAATGTGTGACATTTACTCTATGTCAATTATGCCTCGATGAAGCTGTTACAAATTTTTTGTAAAGGAAGAAAGAGGATTCTGAAGGTTTCAGGTCTGAGTGGTAGATTAAGAATTCTCAATAATTAGAGCACTGTTTTGTTTGATTATGAAAAGGCAATTATTTTTTTATGAACAATCGCTGACTTTTTTTTTTTTTTCTGTCCATTTGGGCTATTCATGATCCATTGCTTGGTTGCTCAGGGACCGCCAAGCACTAAATAACCCTTCAGGAAGATGACTGCTCTCCCAATCAGGCTTAGCGTGCCTATTAATTTTAACTACCATCAAATTCCTCTTCCTACCTTTGAATTTGACTAAGGAAAAAAATGACACGTAACGTTCATGAATTTGGGATCAAACCAATTTCCTCTCTTCCCTCCCTGCCTCCCTGACCTCTTCACGTCCCTCTCTAACCCTGACACAACCCATTTTTTGATGCACCACAATCCCAGGCAATATGTGTGCACAGAAAGTAGATATCTGAAGATTGTTTTTAAAAACTCTCTTTGACAAATTTCAAAATTAGTTCATGACTTAGAATTTATGTATGAATAATAGACTTAGTTTTTTAAAAAAAAATCATCAGGAACACCTAAGGCCAAAGCTCCTTTATTCCACCTGCTCAGAGGGAGATTTTGTGACATCCACTCCAGCCTCTTGGCAGTAATAATTCTGAGTTCTGTGGTGTGACACAGAAGCAGAGTCAACAAGGTCACTGAAGGACAAGCTAATGGTGTAGAAATTGCCAGTGTTGTGCTCTCATAAAGAAGTGAATTTGATATTATTAACATAAACATCAGAAAGGCAATTTTTAAAATACAAACCTAAAAATAAGGCTTGGGTCAGAAAAACAGTTTGTAAAACAAAGAGGAATATATTTTATGACTGGGAGTATAAAGTCTTGGTTCTAAAAGTTGCAAAACAATGGAGAAGAAAATCTCACAGTTATATAGAAGAAAATCTTAGGTGGAATCACTCCATTCTGGCATTTGTCTGGCGTGTAAAGAGACAGGCTAGTCCCATGGGGAAGAGCAGGGATCTTAGACTCCTGTAACTTGAGTTAAAATTCTGCCTTTACTGCTTGTTAGATGTGTGACCTTGGGTTAATTTTGCTAGGTCTCCTTTTCCTACTCCATAAAATAGGGATCGTAATGCCACCTACTTCATAAGATTGTTCTGGGGTGAGCTGACATGGTAAAACATTCAGCAGAGTGTTTAGTAGTAAGAACTCAATAAATGTATGTCAGCTTTATTGTTACGGAGTACAACTGAGATGTGCCTTAAGCATCATCTTCTATCAGAATTCCCCAAGCTTGCCCCTGTCAGAACAATCACCCAGGGCTTTTGTTAAACATACAGATTCCAGGGACTTGACTCAGACCTACTGAACCTGCATCTCCAGGGGAGGGGCCTGGGACTCTGTTTAACAAGAGCCTCAAGGTTCCAGGCACATTGGGGAAACAGATGATGCTAGTGAAATTCCATGTTCCCTACATCGTGGGTCTCAAATTCGAGGACACACAACAGTCATCTGGGGGTCTGGTTGAAATACAAACTCCCAGGATTCCCACCCTCTGGAGATTCTGATTCATTGTGTTTTAAATAAGCTCCCCCTCTCCCTGGCGATTCTGGGAAAAAGGCCTCCCAGCCCACATTTTGGGAAACACTGCCCAATGTCATCCTGCCCCCATTTAGACTAAAAAGAGAATTCTGGGAATAGTCTGTAATCTGGCTAATGTTCAATAGCTTAGCTTCTGCTACTAATTCATGGAATATATGAATTAGAGGGAATCACTTTCTCTCTCTGCCAAGTATTACATATTTTTTTCTCATGCCACATTAAAATTGGTCCATTCTATGCCAAGGTTTTTGGCTTGGG
>RJWJ010047809.1:0-10822 GCA_004363605.1 Indri indri | reverse complement strand
TGCATTTTCCTGGGTGGGAAAGAACGGGACAGTAATTGAGCTCAGACACTGGGCATTGCCTTACTGATCCCGGCAAGAATGCCCAAAACACCTGTGTGCCCCACAGGCGAGCATGCCCTACCGTGTGCCTTGGGGCAGAAGGAGGTTGAAACCTTTCCAGGGGGTGTCTCTGGCATGGACTGGATGCAGGCCTGGCCCTGTCCACCCTCCAGGTGGGCAAAAGCACCTGTCTCTTCCGTACTGCTCATTCTGGCCACCTGCTCTGGCGGGCAGGAGAAGCCCAGGTGGGCACGGCAGTAAGGGGGTGTTGCGTTCTGTGGTGGGCTGACCAGCCAGTCCCAGGCAGAGCCTGTGGTTTCCAGACCAACCCACTTATCCTGAGGTCTAAGCCGTAAGGAGCCCAGGGTGGGCATTGCCAGGAGAGCCAGCCTAGACCTCAGCATCCCACTGGGGTTGAAAAGTCAGACACCTGCAGTAGCTGGGGAGAAGTCACGATGACTGGCACGGCAGCTGTGGCCCCCTCGGCCTGCCGCTTCCTCAGTTTGGACAGCCGTGGATTCGCAGAGAAGACGGCTTGTTGGAGGTAAAACATCAGTGCAAGTGCCGTGATAAATGGCTGCCTGGGTGCTGGGGAGGCCTAGGGGACAGGGGACCGTGCCCTTCTCCCCTTAGAGGGGCCGCTGCCTGCTCCCAGCTGCAGCCCATCGCTCCTGTGGGAGTGAGAGCACCCAGGGTGTGGACGCTGTCGGGGCCCACCCCTCCCTCACACCTCGCCTCTCACTGGGCCGTGGAAACTTCCAGCGCCTGGATCATTGCCTCCGGGCCAAATGGCCTTTTCCAGAGTTCTGCAGTGCTGTCCTGCTGGGCCCACGGGCTGTGCAGGGGAACCAATTCTCCCCAAGGGCAGGTTTGTGTGGGGATACTCCAGGCTCCCTCGGCTCACCCCTCGGGTGAGCAATTCCAAGGCACAGGCTTCACACCGTGTCCGCAGGGGTTCTGCTCTGATTCCCCAAGCTGGCATCCGGCTTAACACTGCACCCTTTGCTGGATGCTCCCTCCCCTGCCTTGCCAGCTGTCTGCAGCTCCCAGATAAACCGTTTTGCTCCCAAACCCTTGTCCCACTGTCAGCTTCTGGTGAAGGCAAACCAAGACACCTAATTTTTAAGAGAAATCAGAGATCTGATTTTTATATAAAATTCCTCATTTTTAAGTATTGGCCTCTAATGCCAATTGTTAAGAACAAAAGCAAACGCTGTGTGGGCCACACATCCATGGGGCAAATGTGGCCCATGGCCAGAGGTGTGCAGGGCTGTGTGTGTACCTGGGTTTGTTGGCCTGGTCTGACAGTCCCATAAATTCCTGGGCACTGTGGCTGTGGCTGTCTTCCTCCCCTGCACTGGCATCAGACTGCACCCTTATCGCCACTGTTCCTCCTTTCCTTCCTCTCATCCTTCTCTCTCCTTGCCCCTTCAGTCCTTCCTTCTCCCCACTCCCCAATTTTCTTGGGCAGAACCCCCCTGCTGGGCCTTTACTACTGCTCCTTCTTCCAATAAACCGTGCAGCCGTGGTCAGCAAAGGTTTTACTAGCTACCAGGGGATTACACCTCCAGGGGACCTATTTACTGTTGGTAACCTCTGTCCAGCTGTTGCAGAAACGGTTCCTTTAAGAACCATCTCAAACTCCTGTATCTCAGATAAATAGTGTCCCGTGTGTTTATGCCTGGCCTGGTTCTCCAAGGTCCCCACTCTCTGTGGGGGTCGCCACATCTTTTGGGTAATGCCACGGAAGCCCCACAGGCGTGGGCTGAGTTGAGGAAACCAAGGCCCAAGGAGGCTTTGTGACAGCAGCATGGATATCTTGGGGCCTTGGCTTCCCACCCACGGTGCCCCCGAGGCTGCGACAACCCCTGAAGGCTTCTCTTGCTCTCGGCCTGCAGCTCCGTGAGAATGTCATGAAGGTACGATGGGACCTTAGACCCAACCTGGACCTTTTCTCCCCAGTCACCTTGCCCACCACCTTCTTGTCCGCTTCCTGAGGCTTTTTACACACTTACAGCTGCAGGCTGCTGGTAGCTACAAACTCTTCTGTAGGATGTCAGAGTCTTGAAAATATTGTTTGGCAAAAAAAACCAAAACAAACCAAAAACCAAACAAACAAAAAAACCCACACGCACATGGAAAGGTTTTCATGATAAAGGAATTCAACTCACAAACATGGTTCTTTCTACAGCAAATCCTCAATGCTGGGTCAGTCAGAGGAAAGCAGGCCGGCTCAGAGCCTTTAATACGCTGATGTGTCTCACTGTGACTTTGCAAGAGCAATCCTGACCACAGTTCCTGCAGACATACTTGGGCAACTGCACAGGTCCCAGCTCCCAGGTCTCTACTGATCAAACTGCTCCCCAGACAGGTTCCAGCTGTCACTCTCAGAGATCCCTCCCAGGGCTGGGTGAACTGGGGTGTAGGAAGGAAGATTCAGGATCCCAAAGGGGTCTGAGAATGGGGGATGGGGAGGAGACTGAGGAGGTGGGTGGGTGGGGAGGTGTCTGGCTTCTCGGCTCTGCGATTAGGGCAATTTGTTTCTCCAGGGGGTCATTTGTGGTAGGAAACGCAGCCTAGAAATTAAACTAAATATATCCGGTCCCCAGAGCAGGCGGGGAGACGGCAATAGCACCTGACTGCAGTGGGAGCTTCTATTCTGGTTGGGATGACATTGCCTTGACTCAAATATTTTAGAGATAGGGAGGCAAGTGGTTTGAGCTTCCAAACCTGGGCTGGGTGAAACAGCAGAGACACAGATGTGACGTCGGGGGGAGGCGTTCTGTTCCCTCGCATCATGCCTCACCGTGTTATCACCCTCCCAAACTCGAAACACTAGGCCCCCCTCGCTCAGCTCTGCTCTGCTGCTGTTCCTGCCTCTGCCGTCCCGAGACCCACAAAGCCCCACCAGCTCTGGCTTCCCGTGTGCCCAGTGAACACTCTCTCTTCTCCCCCCAGGTAGCTCTTAGGAGACAAGAGGGGCTAAAATCCAACTTGAACTAAAGTTGTTATGACTGATAGACCAATGTAATTGTAATTTGAAAAGACTCCGTTAAATTTCTTAGCTGAAAGGTCCTTAGCCATCGCCTCCAGTGGTTTTCGAGATTGTGCTGAAGGCCAAACACATCTTAAGCACGATCTCAACCTGCAAAGCAGAGAAATGCAGTCCTCCCTTGGCTGCCTGCCCTTTCGGCCTGACTTTTACATCCCTAAAGGGGCTTTTGGAACAATGGTTGTAAACCACTGATTATACCCTTCATTCTAAAAGCAAATTGGGGCCCAGATAAAGTGAGCTATTCCAGGTCATACGGCCAGATAGTGCAAAGCTGAGCCTTGTCTCCAGGTCTCCTGACCGCTGACCTACTGCTCCTGTCCCTGACCTATGACACCCGGGCACTTCCTCTCTCACACCTCATCCCTGCAGCTGGCTCCTCCAAGCACAGCCCCCACCAGCCTCGTAACATAAAGAATGTTCACCATGCCCCACACTTCATGCTGGAAGTCACCTCTTTCCTACTGCTGTTAATTTTTTTCCTGTTAATTTTTATGACCCAGTTGCTGCTGAGAGCAAATGCAAAAGAAAGGCAGAGACACAGGGCAGATTTTGCTCATTGCGTGTTTTCGTTTTTAATTAAATAAGTCAAGTAAGCCATCAGGCGATGGGTTCACATTCTATTCCGCAAAGCAGACCCTGACCGCCGGCAGAGGCCAGCTCCCTGAAGGGCAGCCCTAGCGTTTCCAGGAGATGGCAGATTGTGGCCACGGCAAGGACATCTGGGATGGCGACGGCAAGGAGGGCTGGGAGCAACCTGTTGGGGAGCCAGAGGCTGAGCAGAACGAGCTACACACCACACATACACATGTGTGGACACACGTATATACCATGGCCAAGCATGGCATGAAGGGGGTGTCTTGTAGCATGTGGCCATGAAACACGATACAGGGCCGAGGTCTTGGCAAAAACACAGCATGTGCAGGGCCCAGGGGGGAGCAGGGATCCAGGCAAAGTTGGACGAGAATATACAGATGAGATGGAGACTTCGGGGGGGCCCAGCTCAAGCCCAGTGTTGGAGGAAGCAGCCTACAGGGGCGTTCTATGCCTCAAATAAAGTGCCTGGTCTGCAACACAAGCTAGGCCTGTGAAGATGGCGCCACGTCTGCATCCGTGGGAATACGTAACAAATTTGTCCCCCAGGGGATGCCAAAGGACACAAGACCAAAACGATCTTGAAGCTCTTAAATCTGAAGTTGCCAATTCTGCTTTGTGCTTTTGAGGTAAAGAGTAGCTTCCACTACTTCGGAATCTGCGAGCAGTTGAGGGGTGACGAGGCTGCACTCAGGAACCCCTCAGGGCAGCTGCCCGTCACACCTGCCTCTGGCAGGAGCCCCCAGGCGGAGGGTGCTGGCAGATGTGGAGTAAACTCGTCACGAAACATTTCTTTTCTGTCGCTTCGTTATTTATTTTCAAGCGTGTGTGTCACACGGAGGGACGAGGGCTAGAATTTGGTTATGTTCCTCAGCCTTTGGAGAGTAACTTGAACTTGGGCGCGCTACCGAGCTGCACAGCCGGGCTCCTCTTTCCCTTTCCTGGGGACTTGGGAATCGTGCCCTCCACTGACTACTCCCAAGGACACCCCAGGGTCCTCACCCACTCCACGGTTTATGAGCAGGCAGCGGGGCCATGGCCCTCCTGTATTAGACACTGCCCTGTCTCATCAAGGCCTGGGATGTTCTGAACCACGTACCTAGGCTGCGCTAAAGAGCTCATCGGCAAGAAGGAGAATGAGTACTCTCCTTGCTGAATGGGCCTCTTGTGCTGGGGAAGCTGGTGGCTGGTGAAGGGGAGGCCTAGCCACTCCTACTGTCTCCAGGTAGGTGGGCTCTGTGGACAGGAGGGCTCCTGGTGGGGCCAGCTGGAACACAGCAGCAACCGGGGCTGGCCGCTGCCCCCAGCTGGACCACCTGCTACATCCCAGCTCCACACTGAAAACCCCAAACGCATGACTCCGACCACGTCCACAGAGAGTCAAGCCAGTAGGTACCCCCACGATGTCCTTCCCCAAACCCCGAGGGCTCCCAGAGCATCACTGAGCCGCAGGGGGATCCGTTTCAAGGCAATACCCACCCATTTAAGTCGTGCCCTGTCTCAGACACCTGGGCAAAGGTTACACAGCAGAAAAGGCCCAGGGTTGCATCTTCAAATCCACAAGAGAGAAACCAAGGATTCTCCTCGAACAATGTCCTGGGGTCGCCATGATGCTGGTTCACTCCCCTCTTGTATTCCAAATTCTCTTTGGGTGTCCTTGTGTGTATGGTGTGTGTGAATGGTTTCTATTCTTTTGTCTTTCTTGATTTGGGTACCGCTTTGAGTCCCTGCAAATAATAAGGTATTTTCTGTCTCTTTTCACAAAATAAATAAATTAAGTCAACTCGCAATGTGCACATTGTCAATGTCCCGAGAAGTCCGAGAGGTCCATTCTCAGTACCGTCCTCACAGAGCTGAGACATGCACGGCTTTGGCCCCAGAGGCACGGGAAGGGAGGATGAAGTTGGCTGCCCCCACACCAAGAGGGGGCCCCTAGAAGAGCCCCGGATGGAGGTGGCTGGCCCCCAGCCCCAGTGGGGAACCGAGGAGGGAGCAGGGTGGAGACTGGGGAATAATGGCCAGCACTTCTGGGCCTGCCAGAAACATCCTGGCCCCACTCTGCCCCATGGTCAAGTTTTCAGAACTGGTGTCTCTTTGAACTCCAAATTAGAACCATCTCCCTACACAACTTATTCTTGGACTGTAAAACCAAGAGTGGAGACCTCCTTGAATGACTGAAGTCCCTGGAAACAGAGACCCACAGTTCAAATACACTGATTCTACCAAATCCCACAAGATGGCTCCGGTCCTCAAACAGTGGCTTCATGCCAGGACACACTCTTCCCTTCCCCACAGCAATGCCAGCTGGACTCAGATCCTGTACTTCCCTGGTATCCGTATTACTCAACCCAAAATTCAGCCCTGTGGGTTTGACAATGGGTTGTATCTGACAGAGAGGTTGTCCAGGAAATCAGAAGCAGAGCAGAGCAGCCCGTGGCGAAACTCCCTGCAAGCTCCAAGGCGGTACTGAGTTCTGCTTCCTGTGTGGGGTGACAGTGTGGAAGGGCTTCCACTTTGGAGATACTCCAAAGTCGTAAGACCCCTGCCACCCCGCCCCCGGAAACCTGTCAGGGATTTTTCAAATCTATCCTCTTCTCAGGGAGGGGGTAAGGGTCACTATTTATACTCCTTCTGGACACTAAGCAAGAACACTGGTAGTTTCTGAGATTCATTCCTCATGGGGTTCCAACAGAAAAGCCCGTGGGACACTCTGGGCTGCCACGTGGCCACCTAGGCACCATCCTTCTTGGGGACGTCTCCTTTTCCCACCCTTTCCCTCTGCCAGGAGCCAAGTGCTCCCTGCTGGCTTTCCCAGCCCTGCTCCAGCCCTCAAGCCCAGACTGCTTCAGGGCCAGTCCTGCAGAAACAAAACCAAAAACACAGCCACAAAATAAGACACTAAGCCATAAATAACCTAAAATCCCCAAATAAAACACCCAGCCCATCCCGAGTTGAGCAATACTCTTCCCAGAGCCCTAAAAGAGGAATTCCAGATATCGTTGTAACCATGGTGACCAACTGGCTGACCTCTGTCCACCAGGGAGAAGGCAGGCTTCTCAGGGGAGGGGCGCATCCTGATGTGACTTCTCCCCCAAGAGCACTCTGTACTTTCTTCTTGGCCCTACCCCAGCTGATGCCTGGCCAGAAATGGCAGGACCGTGAGCTGCCTTTTGTCTCCAGGGAACACAGCTGCTTCTGCCAGTCAGGCCCCAGGCAACCTTCAAATATGGACATGTTCTCAGGGAGCCAGCCGAGCTGCATAGGCCTTTGGCCACACCATTTCAAAACGTCCTGCTGCCAGCCGTGAGGACGTAGAGGGTGGGTCAGAGGAGGTAGCCACTAGAATCCAAGGTGGGCAGGGCTTTGGACTCTGCAGTTCTGAATCCATTCAGTCCCAAACCTGCGCAGGGAACCGTGTCATTGCCTCCATTGTGTTTCCTTCCTCTGCCTCTCTAAATAGTCCTAAAAATGCAATTAAAGACTTCTCTTCCGATTTGATACAGATAAACCCCGTGGGCATAAAACAACGGGAGAGGGTGTCTGTATGTGTGTGCTCGTGTGCTTTGACGGTGCGTTTCTGTGTGTGTGGTCTGCTCATAATGGATATCTTTATATTCATGTGTGTGTGTTCTGCTGCTCTACACAAGGCCGATATCCATCAGTAACCAGAACAGCTATCCCATTTATGAAGATATTGAATCGTTTCTGTACTGGCAGGTAAACAGCCACTGTCACCTTATGAGCCTCAAATGCCACCCCTGATACCCTGGGCTGTCCCAGCATCTCCCCAAGGGCCCACCCAGACAGACTTCCCCACCATCCAGAAAAGAAAGGTTTGCAATGCTGGGGGCGGGGGCGGTGGGCGACTGGGACTGGCCAGTGCCTTAAGCCCCTTCTGGTTGTTAAATATTCGGATTCTGGCCCACAGGGTCTCCAGGCATTAATGTGTGTTTCATGTATGTTTGTGTGTGTGTGTGTGTGTGTGTGTGTGAGAGAGAGAGAGAGAGAGAGAGAGAGAGAGAGAGAGAGAGAGAGGCTTGTCAATAGGCCCCAGCCTGTCTGGGCCTGCCCAGGAGGCTGTAGCTCCTCAGGTCTGGGCGTGACGTCCCACAAAGGGACCAGGCACCGTCCTGTTCTCAGAGAGAAACCCAGGACCTGTGGCCATGGCGGGGACGCTAGCTGGCTGGGGGCCTACTGCTACAGCGAGGGGCTGCCTGCTCACAGGGCAGCGTCCCACCCGCCCTCAGCGAGGGCTGCCTTTCACCGCTGGCCTGAGTGGCAGGAAGGCAGAGCAGGCCTTTTACCAGGAGGGGTTCACAGGGCTCCAGGCCCCCTACGTGACCCAGAAGGTGCCCCGTTCCTCCAGCAGGCTGACGGAGCGGTTGGTGAGGGAGGCGGCATCCCGTGCCAATTTGTAGCCGAAGAGGTGCATGGCGGGGCCGCAGGCGGCCTGCACCACCTGGGCCAGCTTGAAGGGCATGCTGAAGCGCCACTTCTCGAACTGCTCCGAGGAGTTCTTCTGGGTGGAGTAGATGCCGCTGCTGTCGCGGGCCGCCTGGGTGTTCTTCTGGATCCAGTCCTCCACCTGCGGGGTCAGGGGGATGCCTGCGAAGCGGTACATCTCTCGGGCCTTCTGCAGGGGACTGCGCGCCACGTCCTCGTAGCGCACCAGCATGTAGCGGCCCTGGAGCCAGGCGGGCTGCCGCAGGCCCAGCTCCGCCGACAGGCGGATGCTCTCGCAGTTGCCCCGCAGCCGCTGCACCTCCTCCTCTCTCAGCCGGTCCCCTCCCTCGGCGAGCCACTTCTTCCAGGTCTCGTACTTGCCGGCGAAGGCCACCATGCGGGAGGCCAGCACGGCCCGGGGGTCGCGCACCAGCTGGATGACGCGCAGGTCCAGCCGGGGGTCCTCGGCCAGCGGCTGCAGGAACTCCAGCTGCCGGATGCGCACGGCCTTGAGGGCCATGTGCTCCTTGCGGCGGCAGGCCTCGGCGGCCAGCGTCACGTTGAGGGGGCCGCAGCGGCGGTTCTTGCAGTGGTACTTCTCAAAGACCTTCTTGACGAAGGGCGTGCAGACCGGGTCCTCGCAGAGCGAGCGGCTGGAGCCCCGGCGGAACATGAACTGGGTCAGGTGGTCCTCGGGCAGCGGGGTGATGAAGTGCTCCAGGACGTACAGGTCGCACAGGAAGAGCTGCTTGAGCACGTCGCGGTACACCAGCGCCGAGCCCGCGGCGTTGGCGCCTCCCGGCTCGAAGGACACCGTGCGCTCGATGTGCCACAGCGGCTCGAAGAGGTAGAAGATGTTGCCCTGCTGGTTGAAGAACTCGCCCACGAACGACGAGCCCGTGCGGGTCGTGGCCATGAGGAGCACGTGGCGCCGGGCCGGGCCGGGTCTGCGCGGCTCTGCCTCCTCCTCTTCCTCCCCCGCGGCCTCCCCGGCGGGCTCCACGCCCAGCTGCAGGCTGAGGTTGCGCAGACGGCTCTGCAGCTGGGAAAAGGCTGAATCGAGCTCGCTCAGGGACAAGAGGGACGCGTTCTCAGCCAAGACCAGGGCTGGATCGGTGCTGTTGGCATCTGCCAGGGTTTGGGGGATCTGCTTCAGCTTGTCCGAGACCCTGTGAGGACAAAGGAAGACCGTGGTCAGTGGCTGATTGGGGATCCCATCTCCTGTGCAACTTTCCGGAGTCTTCCAAGCCAACCACCCAAAGCTGTCTTAGCTGGGTTTCCCCAACAGCAGACTCTGAGACCAGGAGCTGAGTGTAAGTAGCTTATCTGGGACATGATCACAGGAAAAACTGGGTAGGGGAGTGAGGCAGGGGAGGAAAAGAAGTCCATGGGCATGTGCTGCCATAGAGCAGGCTACCCCTGGGGCACATGAAGCTCAATCTGACCGAAAACTCTGGGAGACATTTACTCCCTGGTACTCCTGGCTTGCCAGCATGCAGGTGCAGAGAAAGACCTCAGGCGTAGAGTTGTAGGGGCTTACAGTAGGACACAGTAGGCATGAACTAGAACAGCTCATGCCAAGTGACCCAGGTGGGGTGTTGACAGTGTCTGCTGCACAACTGGATCTTGGCTGATGCTTCGCCCGACCTACCCATCCTGGCCAGTGCTTTCTTGCTGGGCTTGTGCCTGGGAGGAGAACAGGTCTAAGAAATCTTTCTATACCTAACAGGCCCACTGCACACAGTGGTACACTGCCCACCCATGGGGGGTGGGGGCATTCACAGAGTAGCCTATTTGAGGGACACTTCCCTGGAGTTGAGCAATACACAACGGGAGGCTTCACCGGCGTATCCTGCCTGTCCATGGGCTCATCTCGCACATGACGTTAAGGCTTGTACAGAGGATGTGCTGCTGACATAAGGCATTCTAGGCCAGGAAGTAAGTTAATAGTAATAACCACAGCCAGCAAATAATGGCACTGGGCTAAATGCTTTTATGTCTTCTCATTTAATCTTTATAACAAGGCAGGTCCCACCATTAATTACATTTTACAGAAGAGGAATTGAAGACTGAGAAATGTGAAGTATTGGTGTTATCAGTAAGTGTTTTCTTAAGCTTTTCTTCTCTTACACCTGCCATCCCTCCCAAACTGGGCATTCAGTTCATCCTTGAACTGGTCATTCCCTTAGTTGCTAATTTAGTAAGTGCTTTTCTTCTAGAACCCCTTATTTATTTATTTAGAGACAGGGCTTGAGAGCGGTGGCACCATCAGAGGCTCATTGCAGCTTCCAACTTCCTGGGCTCAAGCGATCCTCCTGCCTCAGCCTCCCAAGTAGCTGGGACTAGAGATTCACACCATCACGCCTGGCTATTTAAAAAAAAAAAACTTTTTTTTTAAGAGACGGAGGGGGCCTCACTATGTTGTCCAGGCTGATTTCATACTCCTGGGCTCAAGCAATCCTCCTGCCTCAGCCTCCCAAAGTGCTGAGATTATAGGTGTGAGCCACTGTGCCTGGCTAGAACCCCTTCTTAATGAGCAGTATGCCTCCTGGTGTTATGAAATCTTTCTCATAATGCATTGGAAATTTTTTTATAGATTAGTAAAAATGCTTTCCTGTTTTCATGTTACTTTATTCAAAGCTAATAAGTGCTTTCCTTAGTTTTCTAGTAACTAGGTATAAAAATGATGTGTTG
>RJWJ010047808.1:0-10832 GCA_004363605.1 Indri indri | reverse complement strand
CCTAAGAGTCTCTGTGCATTTGGTCACTCAACTGACTCAATATTTATTGAGTTACCACTATGTTCCAGGCACAGTTTTAGGTACTGAATTAAACAGAATTAAACAAAAGAAATGTAGTCTTGAATCTCAATAAACAGACAATGCAGTTGGGAAGATAGACCATAAATAATTACATTGCTATCTAGTTATTTTAAACACACTTTTACTAGTTATAAACATAAGATCTTTAAAATATTAAGTAATTTTCCTAAGGTCATGAAGCTGGTAGGTGATGAACGGGGCTTGAAATTAAGTCACTTTAGCTTCACAGATTGCCATCCTAAATACTAGGTTCCACTGCTTCCTCCACAAGTGATTGCTAGACACTCCTTGACTGCCCCGAAGATACCTCACATCCAACATACACCAGCCTAAACTCACTGTATCTTTTCTTCAGACATGCCCCAATTTTTTATTTCAGTAAATAACAATACCATTCATTTTGGTTTTCTGAGCCATAAATCTGAGAATTATTATACATCCTACGTTCTTCCCCACCTCAACCATAAACTTGCTTATCAAGTTCCACAGATATTTGCCATCCCAATCGCTCATGTTCCTTCCCTTCCATTTATTCCATCATTCTTGTGTTTTAAGCTTTCTTTCCTTCTCCTTGGTGACTGTGATGTCTTGCTTGTGTCTGTGCCCCTAACCTTATCCTCCCTCCAAGCAATCATCCACTGTGCTGCCTAAATGATCTTCCCCAAATACAATACAAATTTGGTCATGCCATACTTCTGTAGGTGCCTCGCTCTCTTTAAAACAAGGACGACATTTATTTGTATAGCCTATCAACTTCTTCCAGAGGTAACAACTGTCTGTTCCTCTAGCTCAATTCCTTCTACTCCTTTATCCTCTATTTTAGTCACTCTACAGTACTTCTAATTCTCCCAAACACATTTGGTCACATCATACTTCTGTACACATATACACTTGGTCCTCCCTGCACGAATGCATTCTCCCCAATCTTTCTCTACCTGGCATTTACTTGTTCTTCAAACTTCAACTTCTTCAGGAATTGATTCCTGAAGAATCAATTTCTTCAGAAAGTTTTCTTCTTACAGTACATCCCAATAACATAGATCATCCCGTTTGGGTTTTATTTCACTTCATGCATATGTCTGGTGTGAGTTTAACCAAAAACTGAAAATGTGCCTGTCTCTAATATTAAACTGAGCTTCCTAAGGTTTGACTTTATCAATCTGATTACTGACAAAGAACAAATCATGCTGTTATTCAAAAGATATCTGTTTTGTAGTCAGAACACCCATTTTTAAGCCCAAGCTATTCCACTTAATAGCTATAACTTCACCTAAGTCATGTAATCTCTTCCCTTTAGTTTCCTCATCTGTTAAAGAAGTATATGATAATAAGAAATAAACTGTGAAAAGAAAGTGAAATGAGAACATATGAAAGTATTTCCTTACCTATAAAGTGCTATAAAATATTAGTATTCCATAAGCCTGAAAGTTTCCTGGAAGCTGACACCAGGTTTTGACATTTCACACAACTTTCTCTGATTCTTTCCCCTTCATAGTCAGATCTAGTATAGTTCTGACCTGGTACAGAGTTCACATGCGATGATTTTTTTTTAACTAATAGTGATAAAAGTTAAGTATTTTAAGTACTGTGCTTTAAATTTTGCATAGAATGTTTTATAATTGTCCTGGAAAGAAAAATGCACTATCTGAATCACGAAAACTTAAAAACTGAACTTCGCACATTAATTAAACTCCTGGAGAGTAAAATCAATGAGGGAGATGGAAATAATAAAATTCAATAAGGTTGCATTAAAACACTACAGTGTGCTCTAATGACTATTTTGGATGAGATATAAGTCAAAGGAATAGCCATTTGAACTTGAGGACATTCTTCTCAGAGCCTGCCCTGAGCAGAGATGAGAACTAGGCAGTTGGGCTTTTGATATCTCCTAAAAGTCTACAGCCATTTCCCTCTTCCTCATCTAAAGGTTAGTAGAGCCTTGTTTCTATTCAATATGAGCCTTCCTAGAACTCACATTCCTAAAAATTTCTCATTATCTCTGACTTCCCTCAGCTGTTTCTGTCTCTGTGGTATTTTTAGCAGGTTATGATACAAAAACAATTATATCTATCAACTCAAGCAAAAACATCTGTTTGTAACACAGTACAGATGTTAGATTTTAGGAAATCCAATATGAGTAAGATAGAGTTCTTGTTTTTTAGATAGCTCACTGTCTACTATAGACAAATTATAATATTAATATGTGGACTAATAAATGCATTAAAAGACATAAAAGCAAAGTATTGTGAGAGCTTCTGGGAGATTTAGGAAAGTCACCCAAGAGGAAGTGATTTGATGCTGAGTTTTGGAAGGTGAATACAAACTTAGATAAAGTTTGTAGTGGGCAGGAAGGGAGATATAATGTGCATTCCAAGCAGAGAAAATTGTATTTTCAAAGACCTATAACTATAAAATGACACTAAAGCTTTAGAAGATGACTAGAAAATAAATATCACTTAAAAATAGGAAAATGAACCTCATAGTCTATTTACTTTCTTTTTTTAATTTCAAAGTATTACAGGGCTATAAATGTTTTTGGTTACATGGATCGCTTTTGTAATGCTTGAGTCAATATTAAAATTGTGCCTGTCACCTAGGTAGTGTTCACTGTACTGGTTAGGTAGGTTTTCACTGATCCGCTCCCGCCCCCTCCCCACTTCTTCATTTCCACGGAGTTTTACTTCCCTCCATGCACATGCGTGCGCATCAGTTAGTTCCAGTTTAATAGTAAGCACATGTGGTGTTTTTCCATTCTTTCCCATACTTTACTTAAGATAATGGTCTCCAGTTCCATCTAAATTATTGCAAAAGGCATTAAGTCATCCTTCTTCAAGTATACATATACCACATTTTGTTAATCCACTCATGAATTGATGGGCATTTGGGTTAATTACATATTTGTACAAATGCGAATTGTGCTGCAATAAACATTCTAGTGCAGGTGTCTTTTCAATAAAATGACTTCTTTTCCTTTGGGTAAATACCCGCTAGCGCGATTGCTGTATCACATGGTAGGTCTACATTTAGTTCTTTGTGGAATCTCCATACTTTTTGTCCATAGAGGCTATACTAATTTGCAGTCTCACCAACAGGATGTAAGTGTTCCTTTCTCTCTGCATCCATGCCAGCATCTATTGTTTTGGGACTTTTTAATAAAAACCATTTTGATTGGAGTAAGGTGACATATCATTGTGGTTTTAATTTGAATTTTCCTGATGATTGGTAACATTGAGCATTTTTTCATATGTTTATTGGCCATTCATCTATCTTCCTTTGAAAAGCTTCTGTTCATGTCTTTTGCCCACGTTTTAATGGGGTTATTTGAATTTTTCCTGCTGATTTGCTTGAGTTCATTGTAGATTCTAGTTATCAGTCTTTTATCATTTGCATAGCTTGCAGTACTTTTCTCCCATTCTGTAGGCTGTCTATTAACTCTGCAGATTATTTCCTTAGCTATGCAGAAGGCTTTTAATTTAATTAAGTCCCATTTATTTATTTTTGTTGTTGCTATAACTGCCATTGGGGTCTTCTTCATAAATTCTTTGCCTCAGCCAATATCTAGAAGAGTTTTTCCAACATTTTCTTCTAGAATTCTGATGGTTTCATGCCTTACATTTAAGTCCTTTATCCATCTCAAATCAATTTTTATGAGTGGCAAGATATATAGATTCTGTTTGATTCTTCTGCATGTGGCTATCAAATTTTCCCAGAATCATTTATCGAATAGGGCTTTTTTCCCCCAGTATATATTGTTGTCTGCTTTGTCAAAGATCAGTTGGCTGTATGTGGAAGATTTTATATCTGGGTTTTCCGTTCTGTTCCGTTGGTTTTGGTCTCCATTTTTGTGCCAGTTCCATACTGTTTTGTAGTATAGATTGAAGTCTGCTAATGTGATGCCTTCTAATTTGTTCCTTTTGCTTAAGATTACCTTGGCTATTTGGGCTCTTTTCTAATTCCAAATAAAGCACATAATTATTTTTTCTAGATCTGTGAAATATGTATGACGATGATATTTTGATGGGGATTGCATTGAATCTGTATATCACTTTGGGTAGGATGGACATTTTAACAGTGTTGATTCTACCCATCCATGATCATGATATGTCTTTCCATTTGCTTGTATTATCTGTGATTTCTTTCCTCAGTGTTTTGTAGTTCTCTTTGTAGAGATCTTTCACCTCCTTGGTTAAGTATATTCCTGGGTATTTTAATTTCTTTCTAGCAATTGTGAATGGTATTGAGTCTTTGATTTGACTCTCAGCTCGACTGTTATTGGTGTATAGGAATGCTACTGGTTTGTGTACATTGATTTTGTAACCTGAGATATTGTTGAATTTCTTTATCAATTTCAGGAGTCTCTTGGTGGAATCTTTGGGGTTTTTCAGATATAAGGTCATATTGTCTTCAAAAAGTGATAGTTTGACCTCCTCTTTCCTGATTTGGATACACTTAATTTCTTTCTCTTGCCTGATTGCTCTGGCTAGGACTTCCAGCACTGTGTTGATTAGAAGTGGTGACAGTGGGCATCTTTTTCTTGTTACAGTTCTTAGTGGGAATGCTTTCAACTTTTCCCCATTCAGTAGGATGTTCGCTGTAGGTTTGTCATATATAGCTTTTATAATTTTTAGATATTTTCCTTCTATGCCTAGTTTGTTGAAGTTTTTTTATCATGAAAGATTGCTGAATTTTGCTGAATGCTTTTTCTGCATCTATTGAAATGATCATACGGTCTTTGTTTTTGCTTCTGTTTATGTGGTGAATCGCATTTATTGATTTACATAAGTTGAACCATCCTTGCATCCCTGGGATGAAGTCCATTTGGTCATGATAGATTATTTTTTTGATGTGCTGTTGAATTTGATTTGCTAGCATTTTATTGAGGATTTTTGTATCTATATTCATAAGGGATATTGGTCTGTAGTTTTCTTTTTTCATTGTGTCCTTTCCTGGCTTTGATATCAAGGTGATTCTGGCTTCATAGAACGAGTTGGGGAGGATTCCCTCCTTCTTGATGTTATGGAATAATTTCTACAGAATGGGTACTGACTCTTCTTTGTAGGTCTGATAACATTCAGCTGTGAATTCATCTGGTCAGGGGCTTTTTTGTTGTTGTTGGAAGATTGTTTATTGCTGCTTCAATCTTGTTGTTCATTATTGGTTTGTTCAGGAATTCTATTTCTTCCTGTTTGAGATTGTATGTTTTCAGAAATTTGTCCATTTCCTCTACATTTTCAAGTTTGTGTGCATAAAGATTTTCACAATATTCATGGATGACATTTTGTATTTCTGTGGTATCAGTGTAGTATCTCCATTCTCATTTTTGATTGAGCTTATTTGGGTCCTTTCTCTTCTGTTCCTAGTTAATATAGCAAAAGGTCTATCGATTTTGTTTATCTTTCCAAAGAATGAACTTTTTGTTTCTTCAATCTTCTGTATTATTTTCTTGTTTTCAATTTTATTTAGTTCTGCTTCAACCTTAGTTACCCTCCTAGGATACTTCTGTTTTAAAAGTTTTTGAACCTAATAAGGGTGTCTGTAGTGGTAGAACATCTGGCTACATAAGAGAGTACAATGGGGAAAGTTTAAACTATGTAAATATTGAATGTTTTTGGTCAAGGGAAACTGCCACATGGATAACTGCTTAAACCTTTCCCCCAGATCATATTCCTAAATCATCTCCCACCTCCAGTGTGAAACTTATGACCACCATCAATCCTTTCTAGCATCACAGTCAACTTTACAACTGGTTGAACTCACATCTGTCTGTTACACGTGTACTTACAACTGGTCGAACTCACATCTGTCTGTTACATGTGTACTATCTCATTCACCCTGTCCTCTCCACTATGCCAAGTGTAGGGATAAAAAGGTAATGTATTTTTCTCATCCATCACAAGGTCCATGGCTGACACCTATATAACAAAAGGATTCATAAAAGAAAACCATAACAAATTTAACAAAGTTTTACATGGCATGAGAGCCTTCAGAACTGAAAACTGAAAGACCCAGGGAAAACAGTATATTTATATGCTAGGTCTGGTGAAAGAAGTGCATAATTGTAGAGAAATGTACAAAAAGGGTATGATCTAATGGTAGTAAACTGTGGGAAACCCAGCAAAGCCTGTTTGTTCAGATTCCTCTTGGCCTCTTTGTGTAGCATTCCTTCTCCCCGTGTAGTTGGCAGGATACCTGTTTCAAAAAGGTCTTTGACTGATTTTCAGGGGAGGAAGGTTAGAGAGCGCCCTTTCTAGGCTTTCTCTGAAGGAGAGGAATTCTAATATCTATTACCTGCCTCAGGCGAGAGACATTCTGGTTTCTACCATCCACCTTGGAGAACAAAATGGTGAGGGAGAATGAGGGCAGGAGGAGGTCAGAGAGACCTTCTCTTCTGAGGCCCTCTCAATCACCTTCAGTTTAAAGTACTCCGCATACCAAGGTGCCATACTTTGGGGTACCATTTTCTGAGCCCCAAGACTAGCACAAGTTTGTAAACATTTGTGAAATTGAACATAGTAGATCTTATTTAACTAAACTCTAAGCAATAATAATGAACATATGTGTTGACATTTAACATAACACAATCATTTTACAGAGTAGGAAACAAAAAAAAGAAAATAGAAAAAAAATAACACTTAAGCTTTCTATTTATTAATCTTTTCAATACCCAATGAGGGGGGTATTATAATTATTCTGATTGAATATTCGAGTAAAATGAGACAGAGGATAATCTTCATCTTGTTCCTTGTAAGATACAAAATCATGTTAAAATACACTATATTTAAATTTTTTAACCTACATTCTGATGCTAACTTATTTGAAAAAAGGAATGCTGTTTTTCAAATGTGTGAAACCACTTTGTATATGTGTATGTGTTTGTGTTTTACAATGAAAATTATTACACTAAATGATTCCCCCAAAGAAGGAAATAAATGCAAAATTTCTAAAATGATGATCATTCATTACGAATTCCTCTGTATTTGTTCCAGGAATTGTGAACCATCTGTACCACATAAACAGCTCAGGTTGTGTCTGCAGCCATGCAGTAGAATAGGAAGCACCAAAACGTGCAATTAGTTGTGATCTGTACAAATAGTTTATTCCTGTCAGGGATGCAAGAATTTCAGTGCTGAGTCTCTCCTGAGAGCCATCTGAAAAGCCATAGGGTTTTTTCTTGTTTGTTTTTTTTGTTTGTTGGTTGGTTTGAGTCAGAGTCTCACTCTGTTGTCCTGGGTAGAGTGCAATGATATGATCATAGCTCACTGCAACCTCAAACTCCTGGGCTCCTGCCTCAGCCTCCCAAGTAGCTCAGACTAGATACACATGCCATCATACATGGCTGGCATTTATGGCCATACACCATAAATAGTTTTTCTATTTTTGGTAGAGACAGGGTCTCGCTTTTGTTCAGGCTGGATAAGCCATGGGTTTTTACTTCTTCTGTGATGTGCATGGCTATAGCATTCTCTTTGCTCTATGGGAAATCTTATCAGTGTATTTACAAGAGAATCACCTGCTTAAATGTTTTGATTATTTAAGATTCAAAATAATATTTATGTTCTCACAGAAAAGAGATTAATGAGCATATTAATAGGTTCAAGACCATCAATATTTTTCAAATTATGATAAAAAACCTTTTTTAATCCAGCATGCATTCACTTAAATATAATGGCAAATTAATCATAATGTATGTTATAATTTGTATTTGTTAAAGCAGTATCTTTTATAGTATTTTATAAAAGATATTGCTTTAACAAATAGACAAATTATAACATAGTTTCTCTTCTATCAGTACATATTTTATTAAATTTTTGATTTTTTTAATAAATTTTTTTAAAAGTATCCCATAATTCCATATTAAATTTGTTTTCTCAATATCTGAAAGGATGAGACATAACTTTGCTTCAATATAACTTTATGTATGGTTTTATGGATTCATCATCATTCTCCTTAAAGAAGGTAATGACATTTATACTCTTTCAGTAATGGCATAAAGCCCCCTCGGATAACTACAGTTAGTTGTTTTATTCAACTTCTAAAACCACCTGGGGAACTTCTAAATAAGCTTGTGTTTCTTTTAGGTATGAAGTTAATTTCTTAAGACTCTGTCGTATACTGTTGAGAAAGAGTACAGTAAGTGTAGACATTAAACTCAATGAGAATCTATGCTAATTTGATCATTCACACAGAATTAAATGAAACAATTAATGCTCTATGGTTTAAGAGCTACTCTAAAGTTAACCAAAATACTCCTGCCACCTAAATCTTACACTGTGAAAAACAACTTATTCACAGATGAGTTAAAGAAGATGCAATCTTGAACCTGAAATGGACCTTGGAGTCCTCTAGTATAAAACAACAAGGACTCTGAAAATTTCCCAATTGGTAGCTACCCCTTGTTTAACTACTTTCCTCAGCTACAGTTTGTGAAGGGGAACTTATTACTTCCTAAGATAGTCAATTCCATTTGAAAAGCTCTAATTGTGACAGAGGTTTTTATGTTCCAATCCAACATACTGTAACATTAGAGATTAATTAAATGACTTAATCCTTTCCTGACTTGGCAGCAATCTTTTTTTTTAATTTCAGAATATTATGGAGGTACAAACACTTTGGTTATATATACTGCCTTTGCACCACCCATGTCAGAGCTTCAAGCATGTCCATCCCCCAGAAAGTATACACCACCCTCATTAGGTGTGAATTTACCCATCCCCCGTCCCCCTCCCACCTGCTTGACACCCAATGAATATTACTTTCACATGTGCGCATAAGTGTTGTTAAAGAATGAGTGTACCTATGCTTCGGCACAAAGATACACAATTGGTAACCCCCAAATATATTATTGTTAATTTATTTTTTGTTTTGTTTTGTTTTTGAGACAGGGTCTACTCTGTCACCCAGGCTGGAGTACAGTGAACCTGGTGTGATTGTAGCTCACTGGGCTCAAAGGATCCTCCACCTCAGCCTCCCAAGAAGCTGGGAACTACAGGCACACACCACCATGCCTGGCTACTATTTTTAATTTTTCGTAGAGATGGGGGTCTTGCTATGTTGCCCAGGCTGGCCTTGAACTCTTGGCCTCAAGTGAACTTCCCACCTTGGCCTCCCAAAGTGTTGGGATTACAGGCATGAGCCATCACACCAATTTAGTTTTTTAAATAAAGACTCTTTCCCTATCTCAATATATAATATACCTTATAAAGACAGACCAGGAATTATAACATGTTAGCTTACATTGAAGAGAAAAACAAAATTACATTTTAAGTTTTGCTACAGTGAATTATTAGTGAATAATAAAAGAGGTATCTAAGATCAATGGAAGGGCAGTTATTTAATGAATGGATTTGGAATATATAATTAACAATCTAGAAAAATATTCAGTTTGATTCTTTACATAACAAATAGATAAAATTTGAATTAAATAGCTAATGTAACACTAAACTTTAGCCAAGTAAGAAAAAAATGTTGTCTGTTAAATATCTTCAGGGTAAAAATTTCTTAGGCCAGATCAAGAGAAGAAATCCCAAAGGAAAGTGTCTACAGATTCAAGGTTATAAACAGTGTAACTTTCTGCATGCAAAAACAAAAAGAAAAATTAAAAGCCAAACAGAGCAGGAAAGCGTGGCAACAGATGTATAGACCAAAGGTTAATCTCCTTATCATATAAAAAAGCTCAAAAAATCAATAGGAGGAAACTTATCTCAAAACACAAATGGGAAAATAAACAGATACTTTCCAAAAGCAGATATACAAATAATAAATAAGCATATTACTGTTCATTCCTACAGTAATCAGATACAAATCAAAATGAAAACAAAATATATATCTGTCTATTAGCAATAATTAAACATTACAAAAGTTAAGCTACATGGAGGCTTTATTGTGTATTGGTACAATCTTTATATTTATATTTGGCATTATATACCAAAACAATAAATATATACATGTACTGGTTTAACTCTGCTTTGAGATTTTCCTAAGGAAATAAGAGAAAGCTGATATTTAATGATGTTCATAATAGTATTATTCATACTAGTTAAAGTAATTTAAAATAATTCAAAATAAACCAGGAGTAAAAATAATTATAAATAAGTTGGTTGTTATGATGCATGGTGGATTAAATATGACTATTAATTTAAAATATCACTATTAAAATATAAAAAATAATTACGATACACATTTACTAAGTCCTTATTGTGTGACAAATATTATTCTAAGTGATTTACATGATAAGTCATTTTATCTAACTTACGGTGATTCTGGAGGGTTACCCAAATTTTAGAGGTGAAAGAAACTGAGAAACAGAGAGTTTGTATGGCTTGGATCACATGGTAAAAGTAGTAGAGATAAGTGATCTGACTGCAGTTCTTAATCAACACTACAATATAAAAATTATTTATTAATACAGCAAAAAGTTTCAGTATTTCTGGTAAGATACTGCATGATAAAAACAATGCAGAATTGTGTATAAAATTTGATAATCATGTTTGAAAATATGAAGTAAAAATTATACAGCACAAATTGAAATGCTAATACAAGTTGTATTCATATGGTACACTTTCAGGTGATTTTTCTTCTTTCCTTAATTTTTTAAATCTTTCTTTACATTTTTATGCTATTGTTATACTATAGTGGAAAAAAATGTTCAAAATATATTTCTATGAATATGATGAGCTAAGGTATTTGGACTATTCCTTCTGTTAAAAACCACTAGAATGAATGCTTTTAACATGCTTCTAGAAATCTTTTTT